>PNEQ01074382.1:0-31805 GCA_003012365.1 Medauroidea extradentata
AAACACGATATAAATCCAATAAAATTGATATGTAAAATTCTATGCTTTTCTCTTGCTTTAAAGTTAAATTTAAAATTAAAAAGAAAATTTTAATGTAAATTTCTCTACTCGCATCCCCAATTAATATGTTGGATCCCGCCGTATACATCCTTATGCCTGGTTAATTTGGCCTACTTAATTTGTTATTACAAAAAAAAAAAACATTAATTAAGACAAAAAAATTGAAATTACAGTATGATAAGAGGCCAAGTAAGTGCTACGTGCCAGTGCACGTCACACTAGCCAGAGTTTAACAACTGAACAGGGAAGAGAAGAGGGGGAAACAAGAGAACAGAGGTCAGCTACAGAAGCCTAAGAAGTCATGAACCGAGCACCAGACAGTGCAGAAGTTGTAACTGAGGGAGACCAGACAAAGAGGAAACAAAGTGGAGCACAAGCAAAGAAACCATGGAAAATCAACTACCTAAAACAGTGAGTGGGCAGAGTGTTAAAAACCAGCATGGTGTTTGAGTACGACCTAGGGCTAACAGCTACTAATGAGATACCCAAGAATTACAAAGAGGCAATGAATATGTAGGACTCACAATACTGGAAGGGTGCAATGAAGTCTGAGCTTCAGCAGTTACATGTCAGCAAATCTCCATGGCATTTACTTATATTATTTTTATTGCTCTTGTGTAGTAATTTTGCTTGCTTATTTGTTGCAAAAAATAAACCCAAAATTTAATTTTGTTTGTTAACTCCTGTTATAATCAATGTTAATACTGTTTACTGTGTCATTAAGACTTTAAAGATTTCTCCAAATAAAATTCCCTGCTGTGCCTACAGTAATTTTATTACTTCTTTTATGTTAAACGTGTTAAATTGTACTGCAGCGTAATTTAATCTTGTTGTAGCAATATATGTCGGTTAAATGACTACAGTTATTTATTATTCACAGAAACTCAAATTTCTTTCTTTGTATTAGGTTAAATACTGTTTGTTTGATGTGCAAGATAACTAAGTTATTCATAGGAACTGAAATAAATTTATTCTTTCTGTTATTACGTATTACTAGTAACATAACTATTTTACTGCGGTGTGCTTTAACAGTAATAACAGGAATACGTTTTGTTTCTTGTACATATTTAATACTAATGTAATTTGTGGCAATGAAATAAAACATGTTATAACTGTTTTCTGTTATGTGACATAACATTAATGTGGTATAACGTATTTGTTACTCGGCTGAATAGCATTTGTAAAGTTATCCACTCCTGCATAAATACCAACAGCAAATATGTTGAACATAATGAAGCGGGTGGTAGAGAGTGTGTGTGCAGCATATAATTGTTGAACATGTCGCAGGGTTGGTAATGTTTTGACCACTGGTCGGTTAAAAGGTGGTTTTTTCCAGTTTTGGCCATCCTGGACATTATTCAGTTTTGACCACTCTGAAAATCATTCATTTATACTTCTTACTGCACCGCCACTCTCCTGCGCATAAGAACTCTTTAGCATACATAACTGTAAATCTTCATTTTATTGCTAGTATTCATTTGAAATAAACTAAATTTTCTCATAGCTAAGCCTACTGAAAGCTTATATAAAAAAATTAAATTTTCATAATTAATTTGTACATTTTTTAATTATCTATGTATAATAAAAAGAAATGAACTTTTTATTGTTTTACACATCAGTTACTACAATCATGTAAACACAATGCCAGATACTTAGATAAATAACAAACCATTCAAACTACATACCATATAAACACAATGCAAGTTACTTTGATAAATAATAAAACATTCAAACGACATACCATATAAACACAATGCAAGATACTTAGCTAAACTATCAAACATTCGAATTGAAGTACACATTGAAATAATTAGTTATATTAAATAAAGAATATTCTAAAATTCCTTATTTCTAGTCTATTTTTCGCAAAAACTTGCATATTTTTATCACAGAGTTTTTCTTCAAGTCTGCCGTTTAATGTCGGTTCTTTACAAAAGCAAAATAGCCTGACTAGAGTCACAACAAATGAATATAGTAAACCCTCAATCTAACCATATTGCATGGCGCCTGATAATTATGCCATTAGATCGCCGATGTTGTTAGACCCGAGGTAATTAATTTTGACACCCAAACATTTTTGAACAATACTAAGTATTTTTCTATAAAGTTTGTATTTGTCATTGGCTTGAAATAAACACATTTTTAAAACACAAAATTTGATTAATGTAATGGAGAGACGTATTCTGAATAAAATGAAACTTTATCCAATGTTTACCATCCCCATATTACTGGTAATGTTAAAAACCTTGTGCACTGCATACTTACGAACATATTTTTTAATAACCTTTGATTTGCTACTAGTGAAAATATTTTTAAATAACCATTCATTTGCTACTTAGTGAATTTTAAAAATTAATTTTTTGAAGGGGATCGAATATGATGTAGTTTGTCCCAATGTTGTTAGATTGTGAGTTTACTCTGTGCTAACACAATTAGGCCTATTCACTTCTTTTGTTATGTGTTAATCTTATACGAACACTTTGAATTACGAAGAATGACACATTAATAATTGTACTTTTTTGTTTTTCGACTATAATAAGGAAAATTCCTAGAAAAAGTTTTTAATATTTACCTCAATCTTCCAAATTATTTCGGCACTAAATGCAGCCAGGCAAAGCAATAGCTCCGTGAACATTGTAATTTTAGAATTACTCAGCTTTAAAAATGCCATATTTTCAAACGTCGCCACAAACATTGAAAACACATTCTTATTGGCTAACACATTGTGAAGTGCACTGGCACGTAGCACTTACTTGGCCTCTTATCACACAGTAATTTCAATTTTTTTGTCTTAATTAATATTTTTTTTCTCTGTTGTTTATAACAAATTAAGTAGGCCAACTTAACCAGGTATAAGGATGTATACTGCGGGATCCAACATATTAATTGGGGATGCTAATAGAGAAATGAACATTATAGGTCTATTCAAAATTTAAAATTTAACTGTTTAAGCAAGATAAAAGTATTAAATTTTACGTGTCAATTTTATCAGATTCATATCGTGTTTGGACTCATTTTAAAGCTAATTTAATTTCAAGCAACTTTTCTAAGTAAACTTTTCTTATATTTTGCCCTTTTTGGTATTTTTTTCATTTCAAGGAGCCTCTTAGCTTGCTTCTCCTGGAATGGGATTTATGTGGCAGTTCTCTTGCTTGGAAGCACGTACAGAGAAGTGCTGGCTTTTAAAATTTCAAATAAGCTCTGAGCTAGCCTGTGCTTTGGACGGATTTATCTGGCAGGCAGGTCAGAGTTCACTCGCCTGGAGGCACGCACAGGGACGTGCTGGAATGTGATGAGCACTGCCGGGCGTTTCTCGATCGATGTGGGTGGTAGTGTCGGGCGCAAAACTCCGTGAAGGTGGTGGTCCGCGGCAGACTTACGACGCTGCACATCCCCATTTAATAACCTAAGGAATATTTGGCTGGTATTATGAAATTAAATGCTTTGTAAATTTATCAGTATCTATGTTACATACAATTTTTAGGTTATAAACGTCAATTAACCAGCTTTTTAGGCAAGTTGGATCCTGATGTATCCCTCCGCCACACGGCCGAGCAAGTCCGAGTGTCCGCCCAGGAAAGTTAGTTGTGATTCATCAGAGCTCGTGACCGGTTGCCTGGAGATGGCCGGCTAAATTTTTTTCTGTTCAAGTGTGTATACGTTAGTTGTGTTTCATCGGAGCTCGTGACCAGTCGTCGTGAGATGGCCGGCTAAGTTTTCTTGTTTGTGTTTGTCATCGGTTAGTTGTGATCCATCGGAGCTAGGGAACGGTCGCCGGGAGATGGCCGGCTGAGTGTTTTGTTTAGTTGGGGCGTGATGGCGGCAGGAAGAGGACGTGTTAGACGTGGTAGAGGGGCTGTGAAGCCTAGAGGACGGATTCGTTAAAAGAGATCAGTCCTTTTGTTTTGTCTCTCCTTTTTTGGCATACTGCCTTTTCATTTTATAGTGATGTAACCAGAAGTAGGTATTGGTAACTGCGTAGTTAGAACTAAGGTAGATAAAGTGCCGGACCAAGTACTATTACGGAGGGAAGCGGCAAGTCGTAATACGTAGATAGAAAAGTCACCTCAACTAACTCTGGGCGAGCACTCGCTTTGTGAATTGCCTTTGTCCGTTAAGTGCATCAAAAGAAAGGTTAAATAAAAAAAATGGCGATATAATTTTTCTTCTTTTTATTTTTTTTATCCGTTTCGAACTAACCTCACTGCTATCCGGGCATCAACATAATAGACACCGCCTGTGCATCAGCTCGCTGTGTTTTGCCATTTTTCTGCCTGCTAACTACTTGCAATAGCAACGGGGGGAGAGTTACGTCCCGGAATCAACAACTACATCGGTGACGCAGACGGAGCCCCGTCACATTCTGCCCCCGCGAACAGGGACATCGTAACATCATAACCTCTATATACATATACAAACAAACAACAACGTAGAAGAAGCAGCCCCGTCACAACATTTATAACGTAGTCTTACTTTTTTGGTTAGCCACCGAACGTCATGCACTATTGTGTGTATTGGAATTTTTCAACTACGTAGAAACTAATCAAATTTAGTGAACCCTGTTACGTAAAAGTTAATTTGGGGAATTTACCCATTGTTTGGTAGCCAACAAGAAATATTTATTTCACTTGAGTTGATTTCAAAAGGAGTGAAGAAATAAACGTATTAGTAGCTCTCACACATTGCTACGTTTTAGTTATAGGTTTTATTTTATGTCAATTTAATTTAATTTCCAGAGATATAATAACTTAGTACAAATTCAGTATAATGTTTCAGAACCAATATATAATCGTAAATTTAGGTTTGGAAGGTCCGACGAAAGAAGTTCACATGCTTACAAAAAGTGAACCTATCGAGATAATATTTGGAATGTGTTTATTAACCAAACCTGGCACTGACTGTGATCCAACATTCTAGTTGCACGAGTCGGTAAAATATTGTAGCAGATCAATTATTTTATTACAAGTACGTTTTTTCTCTCAGTAATTTTTACGTTTCTCGTGAACGGCACAGAGACAACTGTGCTGCCATCTCGGGGCAAGTTTCGCAAGACCCTGCCCACCCCTCGAATCATCGACCAATCACGGGTGCCTTGAACTCGCCTATTGGCTAATTATATTGCCACAGCCAGTGGAACAGCCAAAACACTACATCTGCAGAGATTTTGTCGCAAACTGCACACTATTGACTGTAATTTTTAACTTGAAAGACATTGTTTATTTTATGCTAACTGTGTCATGTACGAAATACAGCATTACATACATATACTGAATTTTTGTCGTTAATAGCAGACTGTTAGGTCTCTTTTTGAAGCTTAACCATGCAGTCCGCCTTGATTTATCAGACGGCGCTAAATTTGAAATTTTATTCAAAGTAAATTGCATTTTATTGCTACACAAACAAACTACTATCCACATTTATAATCTTCATAGTTCAAGCCTTACTCGATTTTACGGCATAAACTACTTCATTTAACACAATATCATGACTTTAATCTATGTTGCTGTCGTTTGTGTGTTACGTACATTAAAATGTACAGTATTGTGACGCCACAGGCAGTTCACGTTTTTGCCGTGCAAAACAGACTACTCATTTTATTTAAGTTTTTCTGGAGCTAAACAGATGCAATGAAAAAAGTATTGTACCGCTGTTCATTAAATTAAATGCAGTTTTAAATAAAAATATAATAAAAAATAGGTATTTTCCCTATTATTACGTAAACCCTTTATAATATTTAGGTATGAGATAAATAACCTCCGTCCGTCTCTAATACCATTAATGATAAATCTGATATAGCTTCTTTGGTAGTATGTAATTGCAAAAAGAAAACAAACACAAAAGTTTCCCAATTTATTTACCAATATGTGCTTCATTCACATATTGTTTGCTTTGCTAAGTCCTTTGAAGCATGAGATCAACTTACTTGCGGTTGTCAGACCCAACCTGTTTCGTAGTTTGTTTCGGACATACGAGAAGTTAGAAAAAACTCTCTCGATGGAAGCAGAACTGGCAGGACATTCGTGGAGGTGTGATATACAGGAGGTGAATTTATCGTCAAGGTTTTTATTTTTACTGAGTACTTTCCACCGTATTGCTGGATTCGTTGATCTTGCACTGGGAGTGAAAAATTACTTTGGGTACGGTTCAGTTTCAAGAGAAATAATAAGATCAATGAAACCTGGAACAAACGATGAAGGAAATAGCCTGGCTTCTTCCTCTTGCGCTGAATAAGTTACTGTAAATCTTCACGCTTTGGATGCGTTAGGTGTGCTAAGTAGTGGGCCGGAGTTACTGGTTCCAAAGCTGGGTTGTTGCAGAGTGTTTAGAAAATCACTAATCCGTCTAAAATACTGCACTCTTCAGCTTGACACTTATCCAGAGCTGTGGCAACTGGTTTAAGTTAGGAAATCAAAGACCATTCCTCTTTGTAGACTGCCAAGTTGTCGACAATGCTTGTAATGTTTTCATCAATTTCATTTTTATGATCTGCAACAATTCTTATCTTGCATGGTCTGTTTCTAACATATGTTTCCAAGCAAACTAGTTGGCTGTTCCAGCGAGTTTCAACTGGAAGCTGAGGCTTGCATGAATTTTCTTAATCTTTCAACCAAGCAGCTGGACAATGATGATTTCTGAAGAATTTTACACTTCTATAATGTGCTACACAAGCTGGTTGACTTTTTTTGAATATTTCCTCACCAACCAGATTTAAGTAGTGTGACATACAGCTATGACATGGTTTCATATTATGAAATAAAACAATCCTCTTTAAATTCAGTATCAAGATCATTCTTCAATACAGTGAACGCTCGATAACTCGAACCTCGATGTCCCGGACTTCGGATAGCTCGGACAGAATTTTTAAAAATTTTTAATAATTTTTAATTAATTATTTTTTGGTTAAAAGACATAAAAAGTTGTCTCTGCTGGATTTAAATTCATCACATTATATTTTAGAACAGTATTAAACTTTATAATGATGTCGTCCATTGCTACTTAGCCTTTAATAATCCCACAGTAAATATCTGGCAAGTTCCTGTGTGGTAAAATGTTGCTAGCGAGGCGCGCGACGCGCGAGTAAAGATGCAACGCAGCAGGCCGACCTCTCACTTCTTTATCTTTCCTCCCTCTTCGTCCTGCGAGCCAGGCACGCACGTGTGTCCTAAATAAACATTTCAATGTGGTGCTTGTGAAATGACGGTAACTACGGGTTATAATGACACATAAACGGAAAATTATTTTGTTCTGGTATGTACAATGAATTCAGGGTTGAAAAACAAATTGTCCTGGACATTAAAAAGAAAAATTAAAAATCATTAATTTGCATTGCGATGTAGAAAAATTGGTGAGGAGGTTTTACGCCCATTTAACAACAATGTTTTCAAGAGCCGATGTGGGTGGTGAAAGAACAACACAACATTCATGCCCAAGCCGGACACGATGAGTCACGCTCGCTGGTTGATGATGCTCTGTTGATAACGTAACGGCGTCTGGAGAGTTGTAACGTTTTAAGCGTAAATCGAATTTGTTTATAAACTACTTCACGGGAAATAATAGCGTACATGTAGTGCACCGTAAAATGTAAACGTCTTGTGCAGGATAATTTTAAACGATTTTCATTGAGTGACGCATGTGAATGGATTAACAAGATTTTGTAGTCTTAATTTTTCCATTTTACCATACACCGACAAAATCTTTTTCTTTATTTTAGAAGAAATGTTGACTTTATGAACGAGTAAATATAGAAAAAATGTACATTTGTTATATTCTACACAAAAAAAAAAATAGAAGGTAATTTTTTGAAAACCCCTTATAATGGCCGCACCTCATTTTTTGGCCCTAAAATTTGGTCAAAAATATGTGGCGACTAACCGAGTAAATACAGTAACTCTGTAGAACATGATTAAAATTTTATTGCTTTATAATATGACAATTTGTGTAAGAATACAGCTGTAAATTATGTGTTCTATGATGCAATTTACATACATAAAATTAAATTTTAAAATTAGTAGTGTTAAAATATGTTCACATAATGTACAGTGACCCAGAAGGATTGTTAATTACAGCACCGTTTTTATTCATGTATATGAGGAAAATTATTTGTATACCTTTGAAACTTTGAAGGAGGGTAGAGTAACTATCAGGCTAGCAGTTGGCTGCTGCCTCTATCTGTAACATACAAACGTAAGGTATTTTTCAATGTTAACATCTTCTGTGAGATGCGTGTGGTCACGTGCGGCGTTTGTATTGCAAGAGACTGGACCGGTTGACCTTGACTACTTCCGCTCGCAAACTCCCTAGCTATATCTCCGACGATCATTTCTTATATCTCTCACACGTGCATGCACATTGGCTGTCGCCAGCCAGACAAAAACTTTTATGTGATAGAAGGGTGCCAGCTTCTAGCACAGAGATAAAAAAGAAGGATCAGCCAGAAACAGCAGAATAAAAAATAAATAAAGATCTGACTGCCCACATTGTTTGACGTTATTTTATAGTCCTCCACGTTACGTTAATTTTCCCACTGCATGGTGGCCATCCCGTAACTTGATACGATAGTTACGTACAAAACAGCATTTATTGCAGCCTCTTTTCCTTGTAGAAATAATAGAGTACTAATTTCTTCGCATTTCTTGTGATTAATGACTGATTACCCCACCTCTCCGGACACCCCTCGATAACACGTACAAATCGTAACTCGGACAGCTTCTCTCCCCATTAAGTCATAGTTATCGAGGGTTCACTGTACTTTCATTTTTACTTCATTATCAGAAACAAAACTAGCCACTCTACAAACATACTTCTTTTTTGATTCTTCAATTGCATCTTTTGCTAACTGCAGGCAGTAGTCATTGGTTTTAAAGTTTTTACCAGTATCAACGGCAGATAGAAAAACTGAACTTTTACCTGTTGACACAACATTTGCAATAATGGGGTCATTGTGTATGTTACTCCATCCATCGTGCATTAACTTAACAGTTGACGCATGCTAGCAGCGTCTTGAACTGTGAAGCCGCAGCCTCATCCTGACCGTTCCATATTCCCGCACCCATTGTTAATCCTTTCTACCTTTATTACTCGCGCACACGTCAGTGCACTCTAACCTGACTCCAAATATCTAATATAAAGCCTACCTAACCCATCCTTAGTTATCCTTCGTTCACAAAATCCCCGGGCAAGGAAAATCTAACGTATTTTTCTACGAGACGTTTTGCCGCCTGTAGACATGCCAGCACAGAGACCACAGAGGAGGGTAGGACCACCACCTTGCGGCCGGCCGATCACCACAGACCACCCCGAGAAGGGTATAAAAGAGGGAGCGCGAGCCACCGAAGTCGGTCGCATTCTACTTCTCATTCAGTTGAGTTGCCAAGAGCAGTTCGTCTCCTGCTTTCACTGAAAGGTTCAGCTGCGGTAGATTTCTCTACCCTCATCACTGCCATAAGCTACAGCTCCAGGCCCAGAAGACCAGCGACCGCCAGATCCCTTCCAGAAGCGCCCATCACGACCGTGAAAGCCTTCTACGCCAGCTGTCCAGCTTCGTCAACCAAGAGCCGCTTTCCGAGGCGTCGTCACCTGCATCAATGACTCTCCCCACGGAAGCTAGTGCTCTTCGGTTCCTTCCTACACGCCCTTCAGGGTTTTTTAGGCACAGGATGTTTCAGTTTCCATTGTTGGCATATGCCAATAAACTGACGCAGCACATAGTTCCTTTTTTTTTTTCTTTAATCACCATACCTTTCCATTGTTGACAAACCCGTCCACCTGCAAGACACCTGGGACCCCTGCATCCCATAGGATTGCAACGGGAGTTGAGATCGGGTCGTCTTAATCATTCTACGACTGGGAGGAGACGTAAGCCGTGCGCCTTCCAGATTTTCTACATATGCCCTCTGGAGGTAGCACGAATACATTGTGCTCTTTCCGAGCGGTGTCAGGTCTTGTCTTGACTGGGAGAGGTGAAAAGGCATAGGGACGTGCTGAGGCGCATTTGTAGCTCTCCTCTACAAGTCCGCCTGCACAGCGCCAACAATAGTGGCGCCGCCTTAAGGCTTTTCATGCCACGACAGGCAATCCTACAGGATACCAGTCTTCAACAATCAGCTAGCCCTATCATTCCATCTTCACAGTCAGGCTATGCCTAAGAGGTCAGGTAGGAAGTTGAGGGCCCGACAGGAGTTTGCCAAGTTGGTACAGAAGGCACTGTAGGTTACGGATCCTGAGACAGGGGTGTATTGTATCCAGAGGGAGGTTTCCGCCGCCGCTCGACGAGGCACACCACTCAACGGCCACGCCATTATCCGGCTGGCATTACAGTCCCCTGGTGGATCAGCCTTCCTTAATACCCCCTCCTCCACACCCGTTTCCATCTCAACCCCATCCTTGCCTTGTGGACCCCCATCCGACGCAACTCCTAACCCAGGCACTTCCGTGCTATCCTGTCCGGGGTATCAGCGCCCCGTTGTTGCCACTTCTTCCCTTCCACCTTCGGCTACACCTACTGTGGAAGAGCAACCTCCAGTGCAGAGCTAGTTTTCCTCGCTGTAATAGCCTTTACGAGGTGGGGAGAGTCAGACGAGGAAGATGGGGGTCGACGCTTCGGGAGTGCATCCTGGGAGAGGAGCACGCCGCCACCTAGCCATCGCACCCTCGCAGACAGACTACCCCCACCAAGAGGTTTTGGCTCACCAACGTGACTTTCACTCCCGAAACCACGTCATAGTCTTCCCAGATAATTCTTGAGCAGTGATTTTGTTCAAGTTGTCATATGTGGAATCCAGAAGAGTTCCTGCTATTTGTTTTCGTTTTGGTTGAGCGTAACCAGGTCGTATTTTTTGTCAACTATGAAAGCGGGATTTTCTACAATACTGAAAGGTATATTGCAGGCGTTAAAAAAAGCGAGCTACACATACATTAAGTGTGTTTTTTCATGCAGGTGTAGTTTTTATAGTGAAATTGGTTATCTGTAGCTGATATAGTGTTGGTGTGGTTCTCGTGGCTAGAGGTGCCTGAACAAATAATTCTTCCAAGCTAGTACTTGTACTGGCACCAGCACTATTCCTCACAATATTAAACATCAGTGTTGTAGGGTTATCACTTTTTAATTTTTTATACTTACTTGCATCAGAGTCCAAATCCAAATCTAACTCAGAGTTGATCGAAGTGTCATTGTTGCACAAAATTTCAAGATCAGATTCCTGTTGACTTTCATAACTAGCTGTACATTTCCTTGAGCAAGTCAACCAATGATTCTTCATCCTGAGAGCTTTTGAGCTAACAAGACATGCTCACTTCTGCATTTCTGTTTAAGTAACTTTTTCCCATTTTCTTTTAATGTTACACACTAAAAAAATTACCAAATTTTGTCTTCTTTCCTTTCCCCTATACCAGATAATAAAAAACCCTTAACAGATTTCATATTTATTGTTATTAATATTGAGGTTTTTCTTTCTGTATTGTTCCAAAAGAAACAATTTAGGGCTAACTCAAGATTAAATCACAGGATTCATAGATTATGTAATAGACAGCATGTCTTCAAGACTAGTAAATTTCCCTGTCTGCGGCCGAAATTTCCCTTTCTGCAGCCAAAATTTCCCTTTGCAGCCTAAATTTCTCATAATCCAATAATTTTTCTCGAAAAAGGATAAAAATTACACTAAAATGAAACATTCAGTTTTAGGCAGTTTTGAACGGTTAAAACCAGTTTTGACCACTGGCCTGGACTTTATATAAAAATATTGGCTTTTTACCAACCCTGATATGTAGTTATGCAGGTGGTAGAGAGTGAGTGTGGAGCATATAAATGTTGAACATGTAGTTATGCAGGTGGTAGAGAGTGAGTGTGCAGCATATAAATGTTGCAGCCTGCCTGCAGTACCTAACCTGGAGGAGGTCCCGCTGCTTTCACTCCAGTGTGCAGTGGACAGTCTACTGAAGGAACTGACACAGGAGGTGGAGAATATTGGCCAGGTGTCGTGTATGGGGCCGGTGCAGCTTACTGAGTTGACTGAGAAGCCTGGTGCATTGCTCATTCACTGGCAGGAAGTAAGTCTCGTAAATGATACACTCTGTGTCTGCTATGTGTTCAAGTCTATTGTCTCACATCTAATCAGAATTGAACTTGGATTGTAGAATAGATGCCAGCTGTTGATTCAAGATTTTATTACATGTATAAGTTATAAAAGGTTTATGATGCACAAGTCTAGAGTTATATCTTCAAGTTGGCCATATTTAAAACAATGTGTCTGGAATGCATCACATTTAAATTCCAATAAATTGCTGACAGCAAATTTATTTTCTCCTTAAAATTTCACATCCTTACAATACTAAAAATTTCAAGTCCATAAAATTTGAGAAGAACTTCTGCCAGTTTTTTGTTCAGACCTATACAGTATACACAAACCACTCAACTCAGTTAATTGTATCATTGTTTTAGTGACAAAGAATATTTTTATGAATAAAGCTATTTTATTTTGGCTGTATATTACCTGTTGTGTATTATTCAAGTGCAGAACTAGGAAATGACTGCTGGATTTCCGTTCCCACAAACATTATCTTCTAGTTTACATAATAGCATGTCACAGCCATATTTACGCTGAAATGTAGAACTTTCTTCAGTGACAGAGCTAGAAAAAATGCTCTCAGTGCACTCCCACCCAGTGCAACTCGCAACTGCGAGTGAGTTAAGGTAACGAGAACATGCAGAACTCGGCCATTGCTCGCCAAGGGCATTGCAGAGCAAGTACTGGAACAACCCATTAATTTGTATATTATGTTTACAAGTGCATGTCAGTTAGTTGTAAATATATCAGTTATTAAAACATGTAGACAGAAATGCACACATACCAGCCAACGTTTGTGGATTGTTCATAAAATTTATGGAAAGTACATATATTTTACGGTTTTATGGAGGACACCAAAACTTTACGGATTTCGGGACATTCGACATTTACTTTGTACAATTCTACCATTATTTGCAAATGAATAGCTGACAGATATGTTTTGCGCAAGTGTACCAACATAAAACGTGTTTTTATGATATTGTTTCTCTCTGCTAATGTGCATAAACGTGTAAAATTCATTTTTATTGTGCATTCAACAGTTGGCCATGGTAAACACTACAGGAACCAATATCAGAGCTCGGTATTGGTTTAGTTTCTGGTTTCTTATTGATGTATTTTATAGCTAATAGCTAATCTGTGGTTTTCTTGATTGTTACAAGATGGCCATGTGCTTGTTGTTAGGCATTTTTAAGTGACAAGTGTGTTGTTCCCTGTCTTATGTCAACACTTTTCTGTGTGCTTGGAAGCTGTATTTTAATTTTCAAGCTAAAATTTTTTTTCCGCTGTTAATTTAGAATGAATATGACTCTTATGTAGCATATGATGTGCTGAGTTTTGATGTTGAAAAAATGCAGTGCAAACATGTTTATGAAACCTAACTATCGTGAACTTGAAAGAAAAATATTTTGAACAAAAATTATTATTTTCTCTTGTACTGTGATGCATACGTACAATAACAATATTTTTATATGATAAAAACAAACTGTTCATAATTACTACTAGTATAATTTTTCTACAACGTTTGTTGATCATTTATGGAAGAAGACATGAATCAACCGTAACTATTATTGGAAGTTACAGGCCTACCTGGAAATCTAAATAAGTACAAATTTTCTTTATGTAGGCTTTGAAGGCACCTTAACTACTGAAAGTATTTCATAACTTAAAATACTGTGGTGTGTGGTTGGTTCATATGCTGTGACCCACACGCCACTAGTTGCCGACCTGTGGTTTATGCGTGCATCAGATGGTGATATGCCTGCGCTTTAGTTAAGCTGTTTTGGGTTTGCATAACTACTGGTGGCCTCTTGGCAGGCCGGGTTTGCTGGGCTAACTACCTGTGTAAAAGAGTCGTTCAGCAGTGTTTGACGAGTGAAGTTGAGGCGTAGTAAGCCGGTCTAGAGTAGCGGAAACAGATTATCCAGTCATGTACGAAATGGTCACGACTGTATGCTGCGTGTATGCTGTTATGTACAGAGGTTGTGAAACTAGGCCCCTGTTGTGGTAATGGCAACTCAGTTTACGAGTGAGATGGTGTTCATTGTTTCATTATCGTTCATGTGCTGGAATGCAGAGTTGTGCAGTTTACCATTTGCCAGTATTGCCGTACGCCAGAGCCATTTGCAGTGTCCTAAAATATGGTATGATATTCTGGAGAATTGCTCCAAAAATGGCAAAAATGTATTAAAAAATCAGAATAGAATTTTAATAAGAATAATAACAAACAAAACCAAGTTATGTCACGGGAAACTGCTATTCATTAATCTAAACGTACTAACTTTTCCCTCCCTGTACATATACCACACAATACCATATGCTGTGCAGGAGATCAAACTCAAACTAAATAACAACATCCACAGTTACAATACGAAAAATCACAACAAATTTCACATTATTCCACACAGTACAAGAAAATTTGCATCAGGACCCTATTATACGAGAATACAACTCGTAAACAAACTACCTAAGCAGTCATAGAATACAATGAGATTAAAAAAAAAAAAAAAAGAACTAAAACTCTATTTAATAGGAAAAGCATTTTATTCTGTCGAAGAATATTTACAAAGTTAAATAGGTGTAAGTAATCTAAACTGATACTCCAACTACAATTCATATTAGGCAGTTGTGTGTTATATTTCCTTGTTTGTTTTACAATGTATATTACTTGTATTATATTTCCTTGTATGTTTTACTATGTCTAACACTTGTTTGTATTACATGCATAAGTATGAACACTTGTATGTATTTTTTGTATATACGAATAAGTGTTTCCCTAGTTTAAGTGACTGGTAGAATAAATTCATGTTTTAGAGTAGGAACTTATTATTATCACATATTTTTTCTGTAATTCTCCAAAATGCATTCCATGTATGTATTGCAATTGTAAATACTTCTGTCTCGTATACTGTGATATACTAGTTGCATTTGTGTTATAAACATTTTTTTTGTCTATGTATATGTACCTTTGGCAATGAAAAATCCTCCTCATTGTGAAAAGAGAAATTGGATGCTACATAAATAAATAAATACAGTGAACCCTCTATAACTCGAACTAAAAGATGGGAGAAGCTGTCCGAGTTACGATTTGTCCGTGTTATCGAGGGTCGTCTGGGGAGGAGGGGTAATCGGTCATTAATCACAAGAAACGTGAGGAAATCAGTACGCTATCATTTCTACAAGCAAAAGAGACGGCAATATATACTGCTTTGTACGTATCAATTTACAGGAGGGGGTAGCGGGGAAATTATCACTGCAACGTGGAGAACTATGAAAGAAAGAATGTCAAACAACCTGGACCGACAGATTCTTTTTTAATTATTTTTAATGCTACTTCTGGCTGATCTTTTTTTATCTGCTAGAAGCTGGCACCAAGGCACTCTTCGACCACATAAAATTTCTCACCCCCTTCTCTCGTCTGTCTGACGACAGTCTATGTGCGTGCGTGAGAGAGATAAGCTAGGGTTGTAGAGCACGAGCGGAAGTAGTCAAGGTCAACTGGTACAGTCCTAACAGTAATAAAAACACAGCACGTGACCACAAGCAACTCACGAAATGTTTACGTGAAAAATTGCTTTACATCAGCATGTCACAGTATCTGCAGCCAGCTGCTAGTTTCTTACGAGAAATAGTTTTTTTTTTTCCAGGACCTCTTTGCTAGAATACGAGGCCAGGAGCTACATAAATCTCAGTCTACCTTTCCTCTTTTTTTTTTTTTTTGTTTAGTTGAAGTTTACGGCCGTGGTTAAAGTGATAATGTGCGCTTGGTACATAATTTTTATAAAAGCTGTTCAATTTCCATCCCCCTTTTTTTAAATATTTTTTATCTGGTAATCCTTGCCACCCCAATAAAAATGCTCTAATTACGTCCATGCTTGTAAGCCTCCCTTCATGCTATAACTTACCTTGGCTGCGTCGTCATAGATCAGTAACGTCTTTACACACACTTTACACTTAAAATAAATTTCACAGATACCATCAACATTAACGGGATCTCAATAAAAGCCCATTCATTTTAACCATCTAACTTTTTCAAAAGCGAGGCCCTCTAGAATTTGCGGCCCTGGGCAAAAGCCCCTTTCTGCCCCACCCTTTTTTTTATAATTTATTAAGCCCGTTTTTTTTTTATATTGCGCCGGCCTCTAGCGTAGCGGGTTAGGCGCAAGTTTACGGTGCGAGAGGTCCTGGGTACGAATCCTTGCTTGGGCATGGATGTTGTGTTGTTCTTTCACCTCACTTCACCCTCATCGGCTTGTAAGACGTCGTTAAAGGGTCGTAAAACCCTCTCACCACCTTGCCTACATTGCAGTGCAAACAAATGGCTTTTAATTTTTTTTATTAATGTCCGGAACAAATTGTTTTGCAATCTTGAATTTATCGCACATACCAGAACAAAATAAATTTTCCTTTAGGTGCCATTGTGACCTGTAGTTACCGTCCAATTCACCAGCATCATACTGAAATGTTTGTTTATGACGCATGTATGTGAATGGTTTGCGCGGTGAAGAGGGAGGAAAGATAAAGAAGGGAGGTCTGCCTGCTGAGTTGCATCTCCACTCGCGCACTTGCTGAGTTGCATCTCTACTCGCGCGCCTCGCTAGCAACATTCAACCACACGGAACTTGCCACATATTTTGCGGTGGGATTATTAAAGGCTACATAGCAATGAGGAACTGCTTTTAAAGCTTAATACTGTTTTTAAATAAAACGTGATGTATTTAAAAGAGGCAGACACAATTTTCTTATGATTTTCGACCAAAAAATAATTTAATTAAAATTAATTTTCTTTTTTGAAATTCTGTCCGAGTTATCCTAAGTCCAGGACATCGAGGTCCGAGTTATCTAGGGTTCACTGTATAAACAAAATAAAGAGTTGCATTAGAGTGGTCTCAGTAAATTTTAAATAAAATATGTGTATATATGTACATACATACACACACATACACACACACATACACACACACATACACACACACATACACACACACACACACACACACACACATATATATATATATATATATATATATATATATATATATATATATATATAGGGTGTCCGTGCTTAACGTTTAAAACTCTCTGTAGTGACGTAGAGGACATTCAGACAAGTATTTTTTATACAGGACACTTGGGGGTAATCGGATGGGAAATGCCTTAAATTTGGTGACGAAGATTTAATATGATGTCACACCTGCGTTACATCGTAGTCGTCAGTTAGCAGCTCAAAATATGTGGCGCAGGTACAATTGCAACGGTTCCCCACATCTTCATGATGTCAGCATGGCTCAGTGCATGTTTTGAAGACAGCCTTCCAGGTTCGAATCTTGGTCCCATCCATTGATTTTATTCCCATTTTGTTCTCGTTCTTTAGAAGACAGTGTGGTAGCCTTGACTCACACGAACAAGGAAAGAGAAGTGGCAGTCGAATGCAGTCCTGTGTGGGCGTGTGTGTGTTTGCGTCTTTGTTTGGTGTTGTCAGTAGTGCAATTAGTAGTGCAACTGTGAATCGACTGTACAGCAAAAGCTTTGTTGGTCATAGAGCTACCACAAAAATGAACAGGTTTACATTCAATGAGCAGGCAGATATGCATATGCATTTGTGTTTTGGTGCTGTAAATTCAAATGTGCTCGCAGCTCGGCGTCTGTATGCAGAAAGATTTCTGCAGCGTGTTTTACCAAGCCATGTCTATTTTTCGACTGTCGATCGTCGACTACATGAAACTGGCTCTGTGCAAGTAAGTAAACACGTAACTATGTTTTGTATCCAAACGTGCCGTTATGTCGGACAAAAAACCTAATTTACATAACATTTCCTTAGGCTCATTGAGAACGTGGGGCTCGCCTACCTCTCCCCAATGTGGTCCAGGAGGCTGTGTTCCAGCGGGTCGATAACGACCCTTGCACCAGTACCCGTCGCATCGCTGGACAATTAAGTATTTCGAAAAAGACTGTCTGGTCGGTATTGAAGGGCAATGGATACAAGGCGTATCACAAAACCACAGTTCAGAAGCTTAACTCAAGGGACTACCCCCTTCGGGTCCACTTCTGCGAGCGATTTAGCGAAGAATCTCTTCAAAATCCTGAGTCTCCGCTCACTGGTATTGTTTACTGACGAATCCAACTTCAATGAAAATAGCATTTTCAATTCCAAAAATAATATCCATTGGGCTGTGAACAATCCGCATAGTGCGTACGAATGTGGCCGACAAGAAAAGTTTAAGGTTAATGTCTGGGCAGGTATTTTAGATCATTTAATAGGTCCCTACATTTTACCAGAGAGACTAACGGGTCCTAACTACCTCGTGTTATTAAGGGACGTCATACCGGAGCTGCTTGAAGATGTTCCTCTCGAGGTGCGAGCAACCATGTGGCTACAACACGACGGGGCGCCAGCACACAGTGCAGTACTGGTTCGAAACCATCTGAACCTTATGTACCCTGGACGGTGGATCGGGCGTTTCTGTCCAATTCCCTGGCCTGCGAGGTGACCTGATATCAATCCCTTGGATTTTTCTTCTGGGGCGCTATGAAGGAATTAGTGTACAAAACCCCTGTAGAAGACGAAAGTGTCAAATTTGTTTCCTTTTGATCAGTCCACAGTATATTTCTAACCAGTAAAGATATTGAAATGTTATTTGCTTGAGAATGATGCTTAGGTTAACACTTAATGAAAGTTTTACATAATGATAATTTATATATATATATATATATATATATATATATATAGACACACATGCACACACGCGCTTATAGGGAAAACAGTTTTGTAAACTTTCACGGCAGATAGTTGGAAAAATGTAAGTCTAGCAAGAAATAATTCATACTGGATTTTCATTCTGCAATTTAATCTAGATGTTTTGTTGTATAACCTTTATGGGCCTAGAGAATGAATATTTTAATATTTAATATGTAATTTGTTTGTTTTCTATGATATTAATTTTGTCTAATGGACTTTTTGTTCTGGGGAGATTCTGGGCTCAAATTCTGTGTACTGCTGTGCAAACGTGCAATTCTGATACTTCAAAACTGCAAGGCTGATGAAATTAGTGTCATTTGGATGAAGTTGTTCGAAGAGGTAAAAAATGGATAATGCCGTTCGCTACGAACTGTTCAGTTCCTAAACAGCATCAGCCCACATGTCATGCCATCCCACAATATGTCGCAGAAATCCAAATTATCTTTAAAAATCACAAAAAAATTTTTTTTGTAAATCACAAAAAAATTTTTTTTGTAAGTCACAAAAAAATCCTTGAAAGTGGCAAAAAATAATTGATAATCTGAGAAAAATCTTTTTGAATCCCAAAAAACATCTTTGAAAATAAAAAAAAATAAAATAAAAAAAAAAAAAAAAAAAAAAAAAAAAAAAAAAAAAAAAAAAAAAAAAAAAAAAAAAAAAAAAAACTTTATAAATCACAAAAAAAATCATTGAAAATCTGAGAAAAATCTCTGAAAATCTTTTTAAATCAAAAAAAAAAAAACTTTCAAAATACCAAAGAATCTTTAAAAAAAGTGCTTAGAAAATCCAAAAAATTCTTTAAAAATCACATAAAATCTTTCTACATTTTTCAAAAAATAAAAAAAAATCTTTGTTACGAATTCTATAAAATTAATAAAATAATGTTATTGACATTTTTATTAACTTAATTATTACGTCAAGGGCACAGGATAATAGAATGATGTCATATTTTCCACAGTCCGATATAACTCCCACTTTAGTGCAACAGTAATAAAAGCTATAATTTACAATAGTATAAGCTTACAAATACATACTACATATATGTGATATGCCGGCTTTCTATTGGTAATAATTGTATCGTTTATAACAGATGTTAACACTAAAATTTATTATCTCACAATCTTGACAATGTGACATTACCTGCTATTCCCCATGTGCCTTTTCAAATATTGCCAGTTGGTTAAAACATTTACGTATCCATTAAATTTGCTTCTTAAGTAGTGTTAAAATGCCACTTAAAAGTTAAGGAAACACAGTGAAATGTGTACAGGGGCCGAGATAAATGCCTGTTCACTAACTCCTATTCAACGGACATTATGTCATACCTGTGACTGTAATTCGCGTGTGTGCCGAACAGCGTGCTATAGGATACCTTTGTTTGGACACTGCCTGACATGTTCGAGGCAATTTATCCTCCTGATCCGATCAAAGGTACCGACCCTACAACCGATGTTCGGTGTGGAGAGGCATGGGCAGTGAAATCAGCTACAGCACTTGCACAGCATGTGTATGTCAAACTTGTAATGCCACCATGCATGCAAAGCAATTCCAATATGCACCAGTAAAGAGCAGCTATCACCCAGCTATTTTCCCACAATTTTTCTATAATCATGTTTTCTGTCTCACTTCTTTTTGCTGTTTAAACACTAATAGTTAGAGACTCTGGAAAATCGCGAAAATGTTAAAAATAGTCTCCAATAAACTGTATTATATTAACTGTGACACGAGTGAACAGTTTTGGGACAAATCACACATGCTGTGTGTCCAAGCTGTGCAGTTCTGACTGGGCCTGTTGTAGAGAGAAAAAATCTACAAATAAACTATAGCCAATGTTGATACGAAACATTCAGTGTTACATACATCACGTTGGAGCCTAGCAAATAGTCAACTATTCCCACGATTTTCCAGTGTCTCTATTTATAGTACTTACAGCGTGAGATCGAATTACAGAGGGAAACTACAGGATAACATTATCCAAAGTACATCTTATTTTAATACCGTTATAAAGTTCTCACTGCAATGCAGTGTTGTGAAACAGTGTAGCAATGGTACATGAATGTAGCCAGTTTTTCCAGAAAAGGGCAAGTTTTAACAAAACCCCACCAAATTAAGTCTAGCGATGTAAAGGGTAAAGGTTTTATTACAAGTGAAGGTTTCTCACCAAGTTTATATCTAGTCAGGAAATTTTACGAGAAAAAGTGGTTGATTTTAATGGTCAAATTGAAAAGAAATGTTTTTACAACAAAATTCATAGAAAAAATTGTGTAGGCCTAATAGCATATTTAATATCAAAACGGTAGCACATCAAATATGAAACGAAACCCATCAGAAAAAAATTTTTTTTTACATTTTTTCCAGGATTTGACCTGGAAAGTTATGTAAAAATTTAGTGTTATAAACAGTGTACCTTACAACCAAAAGTGTGAATATAAAATTGACGAGTATAATCAAATGAAAAGAAAGCCCTCTCCTTTCTACTAATTTAATTATTTCTCGTTTCTACTAACCAGTACCATCCTTCTTTATTATTAGACCTATAATTGCTACACTTCTATACCCGCTGTTTTGTGAGTTTTAATTGTCTATATAGTTTTTACACACTCTTTTAGCACAGTTTTGGAAATAGATGCACTCTCTGTGAAGTAGTATTGGCCCACAATTGTTACCATTGCTACCCAATCCCTTTCAGATTTGATGCAAACTTCTTTAAATCCCTGAGATGCATTAAGTCTCACCCTGCTATTGGACCCACATGTTGAACTTGGGTGAATGATGGGAATTTGGAGCTGCACCGGCAATGAAGGGCAGAGGAAAATGAACATTCTCTGGTAAACATACCGACCTGTGACTTCATCACAACACATTTTCAGCGTTCGAAAATATGGGCTGACAGCAATTGAACTCGATAATCGGAATACGTGCTGCATATGTGCAGTGTGTAAACAGTGTTTATGTTCTCACATTTGCTTTATACATCTGGATGAGATCTAGCTGACTCACGGTAGAATGTGTTAGTTACTTTGCCTTATTATTGTTGTTGTCCTACCTCACTCAACTCATTCCACTTTGGCCAATTCTGCTCATCTTTCTTTCCCTCCAGTCAATAAACGCCTCTTTCTCTCTTATTCATTTTATTTCCACCTGGCAAGAACTTGTAACAGATTCTCTCTTTGTTCATCTTGATGTTATAAAAGTATTTCTACAGAAATAAATACGAATACAAATATCCAATGGTGGTCTCAAATTTTGATCCCGGGAAAAATTAACACTATGCTCAGTAATCAAGAGAAACATTCAGTGTAATAAGTAGTTGAATTATACAAATTAGCTTTGAGTGGCATTTGTGTATTCATAAAATATCATTTTGTGTAACAAAGCATGCAAAAGTGCTTTAGGAGAGTGTCTTACTAGTCCTGAAAGTCACAGAAGTAAAAAAAAAAAAAAAAAAAAAAAAAAAAAAAAAAAAAAAAAAAAAAAAAAAAAACACAAGAAATGAAATGGTCTATAATTTCCCTATAAAGTCATGCATTCACTTAGCATCAGTGAAGGTGGAAAAAATTGTTTTCCAAGTGCATCTCTGACATTTGATGTTTGGCAACCTATTGTTTTGCTGATAGCTGAAAAGTCACTTCAAAAGTCAGTCTTAATCAAACCGCTTTAATTTTCAAGAAATTACCGACTTTATTTTCTATTTTAAAGATACAGTAGAAGCTCTATAAAGCGCTCATGTCGGGAGACTTAAATCTAACCCGCGCTATAGCCTATGCGCGCTGTACCGAGATAGACCAGAAATAACAAAAAGAATTTTATTCAATAAAGTGTTATTTAGCGCCGTAATGTTCTTATTTGCCACCGTATCACGTTAAACTACTGTAGTTTATGTTATGTACCACTGATTTTACTGTATTTACGTATGTTAAATGTACAAGGAGTTGAGTTATGTTAACTGCGCACGGGGTATAGTTATGTTAGCTACGCACGGAGTATAGAGGCTAACGACAGCGGCGAGCGCTAGAGCTGACAGGCGCAGATGTGGCGTGGGTAAAGTGAGATAAGGCACGCACACATACATCATAGGAATGCTATTGTGTGGCCTTGCCTACACAGCTAAGGCAGATAGATTACATGTTTACAACCACGCAGCAGACAGACGTTCACATAAAAATAGAACTATGTACCGTGATTTTTCTTAAACAGCACTCTATTGTAATTTTAAAACATATCAGAAAATCAACACACAATAAACAGAATTGAAGTTTCCAATGAAAATTTGTACACTACTAAACACATTATATTACGTAACTTTAGATAACAGATGCAAAAATCTACTTTTAATTTGCTTTAAAAAACTCAGAAATTTTTGTTTGTCGGACCAATGCAGTGCCTTTTTTTTCTGCATAGCGTTTTATGTTCGCCAGGTGAAGCAAAGAAACCTGATTTGATTCAGTCTGTATTTCCAACCATGAAATTACTTGATCAATGCTTGTTATCACTTGGTTTATGCTTGGCACTTCCTTTTTTTCTGGCTCACTTTTACATTCATCTTCGTCAAGCATCGTTGTTCTTGTCCTGCACAGCATCAATTATGTCTTGCTCGGTCATGGTCTCAGAAACAGGCTCACTACTGTCACAGTCGGCCCAGCTCACAAGGTCTTCTAGAGTCATGCTGGAGTCTATAATATGACGTGCGGACTGTACGTCACTGTCAGAAAAACCCATGAAAGCTTCTTCACTGTTGCGACTCGTCCCGTCAATGGAATAAGAAAAATTTTTCCAGCAGTGTTCGATGGTTGACTCAGTTACACTTTGCCACGCTATTCCCACTGAATACACAACTTCCTTGAGGTTTAATGATTTTAAGTAGACTTCCATTTCATCATCGGAGTTGACGATTGCGGTGAGCAATTCTCGGCGGTAGTGTGCTTTAAATGCTCTTATAATGCCCTGGTCTAACGGCTGAATCAGTGCCGTAGTATTTTTTTGGCAAAAACATAGCTTTTATTTTTCCGTCCTTTGACTGTAGTAAATCAGCAGATGGATGTGCTGGGCAGTGGTCAAGCAGTAATACAGCCGTTTCTTCTATCTTTAATGACCGCAGGTGGCTTTTCACTGATGGAACAAAATCTTCATGAAACCATTTGGAAAACAATTCAGCAGTCATTCATGCATTTTTGTGTGTGTGTATGTAACAGGTAATGATTTCATGTTCACGTGCTTGAAGCATCGTGGACTTTAGCTTTTTCCAATACAAAATGGCTTTAGTTTGTGGCTGCCAGATTTGTTTGTAGCAAAAAGAAGGGTAACTCTGTCCTTGTTCGATTTAAATCCCGACTTATTTTTAGAATTTTTTACGTCTAGTGATTTGGAAGGAAGCAGCAGAAAATATAAAGCAGTTTCATCACAATTATAAATTTGTTCTGCCGTCAAATTTTCTTCACTCATCACCTTGTGAAGTTCTGCTGGAAAGTGTGTTGCAGATACAGTGTCACAAGATCGTGCATCCCCTTCTAGGTTTGTCTGACATATTCCGTGGCGTCCTACCCATCGTGAAAACCACCCATCCGAGGCTTTGAAGTCTGTGTTTCCATGTAAATCATTGTGAAATTTCACAGCTTGAGCCTTCAAAATTGGTCCTGATAATGGCACACCTTCACTTCGTTTGATTAAATACCACCTGTACAAACACTCGTCCAGTTCATTGTCTTCACCTAAAGTTGTTCTTTTTCTATTCAAACCGACATCACTATCGACAACATCAAAAAAACTTCTTAGTTTTTCTTCATCCTTAATCCATCCTCTAATGGTTCCTCCAGGAACACCGCACTCGCGCGAAACACTCGCTTGGGTCTCACCCTTCTTTACACGGTCGATAATGTGTAACTTGTCTTTCACAGAATAAGCCTTTCTTTTCTGCGACATCGCACCACATAAAAAACTGAATGGATTGCAATAAATTCTTGTTGGCAGCTGCTAGTGTGTCGTCAGCTGTGACTATCACTTCCCACCCACGTAGCGGCTGGGGATTCCCTAGTGCCAGTTTCTGCCCCTTCCCCCTTCCAAACAATACTTTCCCCTCCACTCCTACCACCCCTAACAAGAGGCCTTCCGCACCGCCGCACAGCAAGACGCCAAGACTCCTGGCGACTAATAAACACATCCGGCCTGTCAAACTTTAAACACTTCCATTACCGCTTCCTGTCCGCTGTCTTTTGTCCTTCTCCGCCCCTCTCGTTTGAATGAATGTTTGACCGGCAAAACAAACGTCCCTTTGAAGTACGTAGTACGATTGTGAAGTTTCTGGTACATTAGCTTGGGGGACATGAATTACCCCGCGATATAGCCGAATGCGCGGTTTATCGAAGCGCGGTATCCCGAGCTTCTACTGTATATTCAAAAAGCTAACACAAATCAATTAATTACATTTCAAAAAAAAATTGTTGACATTTGTATTCAGCTCAAGTGTTAAATCCAGTAGACATCCTGTTTTGTCAAATCTTATTCTTGTTGGTAGTTTCCAAATTCTCTAATGTAGTTTTATGTGATCTATATGTAAATAAACACAACCTAGACTTAAGCAGGTGTACAATACCACCATTTGGTCGTAAAATTGCTTTTTTTATACTTGTCTGGGCTAATCATGTAAATACAAAAATGTAAGAACCGTACCTATATTTAATTTTATATTAATTTTCCGTTACGTTTTACTTTGGTGCGCTGGGTGGCCGCTAGAGGCGCTTCAGGGAGAGAGCAAGCTTAATTGGGTCGGCCATATTGACTTGTTGTTCAGACAACGACGAAGATGGTTGTGTGATTTGGTTTTCGGACACGGACGAGGATGGCGGTCTGGAACGGTTGGTGGGCTGTGTGGGAGCGAGGTGGCTGAGCAGCCATGTATATTAGTCGCTGAGTAGAGGCCTCGCGTTTGCGAGAATATTATGGTTGAGATGTCGTGGCGTGTTTCGAACTTTGAAAATTAGTTTTTATTTTTCTCTTTTAAGTTTTGGGGTTGAGCAGTTCTCTCCCGGGAGCGTCAGGCTTGGACAATGATGAAGACAATTATGATTGAAATCTAGAGTTTCTGTATGTAAAGTTTTTTTTTTTTTTAAGTTAATTAATAAAAACAGTCACGCCAACAGGTTTTAATTTCATGTAGATACAGCAAACCTATACGATCACAACCGGCCACGTCAGAGGTTATGTCAACAATTATGTAAAATAACATCATCTTCAGTAAGCGGAGACCCGCTACATTTCTGGTGCCGTGACCAGGATTTATGGTTATCTTAATCTTCAGTAAGCGGAGACCCACTACAATACACAGATGACTATACTTATGTGTGTTTTGTTCATCTGGTGTTCATATTTCCAAAATGGTAGCCATTTATATAATTTTAGCATAGCGTTACATTTATTAGGTATTATTTTTTCAGAATTTCACAACACTTAGTAAACATATGCTACACACAAAGTTGACATGACTTTGTGTATTTCGTCCTTTTAAACAACTTGAAAAGTGAAAATATTCTTCTGAAAACCATAATTACATAATAATTTACAACATAAATTTAAGTAAATTTGAACCACGTGCCCTTTCATTGGCTCAAGCCAGCCCGCGCAAACATATTACTGTGTCTCTCGCACACTCAACGAGTGGCGGCTCATGTGCATTTTGTGAAAAGTAGAAATATTAGAAAAACGGTTAAAAATCTATATATAGCAATTCCTGGAACTGGGCAGGCACACCTGTGCCATCCAACTATGCTTGCCAACCATACACCCAGCCCTGAATCACAGTACAATAACAGTTAAGCTGCAAATGATGCTATTAAATTTAAATTAAAACACAAAGTTGACTCAGCGTAAACAAACCAAATTAAATACATATAAAATTTAACAATTTCAAAAACTGATAGGCGTATAGATAAAAAGTCAAACAACAGGTCAACAATACCTCAAAGTGATTATATAGATAATAGCAAATTCATTAAGTCAAACATAAGGAAATAATAAAATAAAAACAGGAAACAATAAAGGCCTAAGTGGTGGGTGGACCGCATCACAACCCCCCACTTGACATGCAGAGGTTGTCCCCACAATCCTCTGTGTGTCAAGTACAGAGTACAGACCTGCAGGTTATCACGAACACAACAGACAAATACTTTTAGAAAGACTGAAAAGAGCATCACATTACAGCAGCGAACAATTCAACAGCAAAGCACGTAGCATAAAAACATTATTAAAATCACCATAAAACAGAAACCTCAAAACAATTAGAACAGCAACAGTGAATAGAACAGCAGCAAATCTTGCACTCTACAATTTACAATATGAACATCTGCCAAAATACCCTTCAAAAGAAACAAAGCAAAGAACATTACATTACAACTGAAACCATTAATTACATCCATAATAATTTACCAGGTACTCTTGTCAAATTTTCAAAAATACACAACTGCACTGCCAGGAATTTCCAAAACAAACATCACCGCAACTCATATCAAACTTAACTATGTGTACATGTCGGCAAATAAAACTGAGTACAAAGCAAAAATCCAAACAACCAAACACAACACAACATTATTACTTCATAATACTCTAACTCATCATCAATCAACATTCTAAAGCAAATCACAAACAAATATAATTAGCAAACACTTTACTTTATCACTTCATAAGGAAAAATTTATATCAATAACAATCTGTGTTAGGTCATCTTGAACCTGGCTTTGATACACACCCACTCCTCTATAATTTAAGAAAACCAGCACACTCTTTGGACAACGACGAAGTGGCAATCAGACACTATTACAGAAACTCAGGTGTACCCATTGGACAACAACGGAGTGGCATCCACACAACAAAATATCAATACTATAAAATCAGGTATGCCTATTGGACGACGACGAGACATCCTGCTCAAAATAAAAAAAAACACCTCAATAACGTGTGCTCAAAATCAAAGAGCCAAATTCCCGGCCACAGAAAAGGTGACCTAAGTCAGAGAGTTACAGACAGTTAATTAAAATCAAATCTCATATCTCACTGAAATTATTAAAACTCAAATCTTTACTGTAAAATTTTCCACTACAACAAACAAACTCAAACCAATGTACTCAGTGCTAAATTAAATGTTACTTGTGTGCAAAATACTATTTCTTAAATCTCAGTAATGGTCCTGCCTACAACCTAAACAAAGAGAAAAACAAATTACAAACACAACTGCAAAATAAAAATAATTACGTGTAAAAAGTGTACAAGTATGTTGTTTCAAAAGTGAGCGACTAACAGGCAGTAAAAAATCACAGTTGCGGAATGCATGCTCTGCTAATTCCCTTTCACCCAGTTGTGATCGGTTGTTACCGATAAAACAAAAAGCCATATCAAACTCCTTAATTATCATTAAACAGAAAAATACAAACTTCCAAAAGTGACTGGGTACACATCCCCAGTTTCAATTTTACTCTTTTAAAACAGTGACTGCACTGCGAGGAAACAGCAATATACACATGACCACAAATCAAAACTACTAGTAAATTATGTGTACATGTAAGCCAAGACACTGAGTACACACAAACGACAAAGATAACAACAAAAATCATATTCTTCAAACAGAAAATATTAATACTATAAATTAGCCTTCACAAAACACTACTAATTAATGGATTAAAACTCTTAACTTACAAATTACCATAACTCACAAGAAAATCTCAATACATACTGGATTAGCTCACCTCAAACTAAGAATCATCACCTACAAAAAACTTTAAACACTCAAGTAAAATTAAGCTCACCCTTTGGAACGACGACGAAGTGGCAAGTAGAACAAATCAAAAATCACATTCAGGCGTACCCTTTGGATCAACGACGAGGTACCCTGTACACCATAAAATCAGATTAAGCACACCCTTTGGAACAACGACGAAGGGGCAAGTACACAACAATATATTAATCAAACACTTGGGCATACCCATTGGACAACGACGAAGTATCCTGTACACATCACCATCATTACTCGGATTACAGAGCCAAAATCACGGCCACGGAATCCAGAGGTGACCTAAGCCAGGTAAGTAACTACCAATATCTTAAAAGTTCAAAACAAACGAATTACTTCAACTACTCAAAATCTTTTAACTAAAATATACATCATTCAAAATTATAACTTTCATAACAATGTACTCAGTGTCACTTAAAATATCCTTTCCAAATATTACTGTGTGTTAGCAAAAAAAATTACAACTCTGTTGTGGCCCTGCCTGGCAACCACAACCACAGAGTGACAAAACAAAACCAAGTTCAAACTATTACATCTTGCAAAAATTAAAGTACATATCAAAGTGTGTATGAGTGTTGTATTAAAACTGTAAAACTGAAAGGCAGTAAAAACATCCGTAACTTGTGGCATGTGGGCATTGAATTTTCCTCGACAGCCAGGTAGGTTCTGATGTTACATATGACTAAGAAAAATTACACATTATCAAAATACTTATTTGCTCCTAAATATGACAATAATTACCCTCACATACTAAAACCCTTAAATTTACAAACTCTTGCAGACTAATTACCTTTTAAATTTGCTACATGTCACTCAATGGAAACCAAACATTTCCTTCACACAAAAATTTTGTTTATAGGGAAAATAATTTACACAACTGAACAGCAAAACATAACATTAACCAACATAAGCCTGCAAAGTAACCCAGAGCAAAACAGTCCTACCAGGAACAAAACCCAAAACCATTACAATAATTACACATGACGTCGCAAACCAAAATAAAAAATACATATATTACGCTGCTGCAAACGTACCTTTACACACTGAACTCGCCTTTTACCTGGTCGCGCCGCCTCCCATCAGGTAGCACCTAATGCAACATATACCTCTACCGCTGCTGATAAAGTTACGCAATACGTAACTTGCCGTTGGCCGTAACTCCCGCTGACCTGGAGATACACATTATTGCTGCGTTCACAATCAGTTCACTGCCGTAATGCCTCTTCAAATGAAGTTTTCTTCAGACTTACACTTGCGTTGCGATCCAAAACTCCCAGGGCCGAAACAAAACAAACGAGGTGACCGGAAAATTCCCAAACACAGCACTGAAGTACTAGTATTCCTTCAGTATCCTGGTCACGGCACCAAAATGTAGTGGGTCTCTTCTTACTGAAGATTAAGGTAACAATAAATCCTGGTCACGGCACCAGAAATGTAGCGGGTCTCCGCTTACTGAAGATGATGTTATTTTATATAATTGTTGACATAACCTCTGACGTGGCCGGTTGTGATTGTATAGGTTTGCTGTATCTACATGAAATTAAAACCTGTTGGCGTGACTGTTTTTATTAATTAACTTTAAAAAAAAACCAACTTTACATACAGAAACTCTAGATTTCAATCATAATTGTCTTCATCATTGTCCAAGCCTGACGCTCCCGGGAGAGAACTGCTCAACCCCAAAACTTAAAAGAGAAAAATAAAAACTAATTTTCAAAGTTCGAAACATGCCACGACATCTCAACCATAATATTCTCGCAAACGCGAGGCCTCTACTCAGCGACTAATATACATGGCTGCTCAGCCACCTCGCTCCCACACAGCCCACCAACCGTTCCAGACCGCCATCCTCGTCCGTGTCCGAAAACCAAATCACACAACCATCTTCGTTGGTGTCCGAACAACAAGTCAATATGGCCAACCCAATTAAGCTTGCTCTCTCCCTTGCAGCGCCTCTAGCGGCCACCCAGCGCACCAAAGTAAAATGTAACAGAAAATTAATATAAAATTAAATATAATAATAAATTATAAACTTTTATACTTTTAAACAACTTGAAAAGTGAAAATATTCTTCTGAAAACCATAATGACATAATAATTTACAACATAAATTTAAGTAAATTTGAACCACATACCCTTTCATTGGCTCAAGCCAGCCCGCGCAAACATATTACTGTCTCTCTCGCACACTCAACGAGTGGCAGCGCACGTGCACTTTGTGAAAAGTAAAAATATTAGAAAAACGGTTAAAAATCTAAATATAGCAATTCCTGGAACTGGGCAGGCAAACCTGTGCCATCCAACTATACTTGCCAACAATACACCCAGCCCTGAATTACAGTACAATAACAGTTAAGCTGCAAATGATGCTATTAAATTTAAATTAAAACACAAAGTTGACTCAGCCTAAACAAACCAAATTAAATACATATAAAATTTAACAATTTCAAAAACTGATAGGCGTATAGATAAAAAGTCAAACAACAGGTCAACAATACCTCAAAGTGATTATATAGATAATAGCAAATTCATTAAGTCAAACATAAGTAAATAATAAGATAAAAACAGGAAACAATAAAGGCTTAAGTGATGAGTGGACTGCCTCACAGTATGTAGTATATGTGTACCAAGTTTGGGGAAATTCTGAAAAAGATTTCCTTAGATATGTAATATTTTGCTAAATATATACAAATGGCTGCCATTTTGAGAATACGAACACATGATGAACGAAATACACAAAAGTAAAGTCAGCTTGGTATGTTGTATATGTGCACCAAGTTTGGTGAATTTCTGCAAAATATTTCCTAATGTAATACTATACTAAAAATATATAAATGGCAGTCATTTTGAAAATATTATTGCAGGAGTGACGAAATACACAAAAGTAAAGTCAGCTTTGTATCTAATATATGTATACCAAGTTTGGTGAAATTTGAGCTCGTTTCACAAACAGCCCACTTGTACACAAATGGCAGTGTACCCAGAGCGAGTCGTCGCCACCAAGGCCGCGACCACACAGTCCTAAAATCTCTTTCTTTTACTCCCAGAAAGCGTGTAGATACGTCACCAGCATCATTCTAGGGTATAAGGCATGCACTAAGTTACAATAAGATAAGCAGACTTCAAGGTTCAAATCACAAGTTATATTGGGCTAAGCTTACACAGTCCACTAG
>PNEQ01074383.1:0-31786 GCA_003012365.1 Medauroidea extradentata
GTAGTTGCACGCAACCACCGGAAAAAAACACTCACGTCGCACGAAACAATTCGCGAAGTCGCTACTGACACGAATTGAGACGGATAATACCGCTGCCACCATGTTATGTCGGTAAGTCACCACGCTCGTTCGCATGACTTGTACTCGCGTCCGCCATGTTCCTTCAACTGTCCTTGCCTCGCACTCGTGCCACCTTAACCTGGCACAATGTTTACTAACCTACCTAACACTACACTATCTATATCTCTATCTCTTTACCTCTATCTATCTCTATCTCTCTATATCTATCTATATTGATCTATCTCTCTATTAATCTATCTCTCTTTCTATCTCTCTATCTCTCTCTGTGTCTGTGTCTGTATATCTGTCTGAAAAGACCATTTAGGATATAAAGTAAGCACTAAATATTTTACTATTGAAAAAAAAAAATTCACTAGTTGTTACTGCATTTAATTCAATATTAACAATAGTTGCAGTTTTTTAGGAAGATATTTTTCTGGTCCAGTCAAACATAGTATTGTAGACACATATTTGTGAAGCCCTGCAGGGCTCTGATTTAAAATAGTGTAGGAAATATCTGTAAGATGTGACTCACATATTTTGGATGGCTTGACCTCTCAGACCAACTTCTTGCCTCTTCCCTGGGACAAGTTAGGCATGCCTTGGAGTAAAAGTATACTGCTTCCCTTTACATTATCTATTATTGAACCACTCATATTTTGATGCTCAGAAAGTCCGTAGATACTTCTACGCAATAATCACTTACACTCAACCATGTGTCTCTCACAACACACACACACACACTCACTTATTTACTCACTCTCCCACATTTGTTAGCGTATTATGTCAGCAAAGAAAAATTTAATATAGAAAAATTGTTGCGGTCCATATGGTGAGTGCTTCTACAACCAACTTAGCCAATATTCTTTGAGTTTTGTGAGGCACAGTGTATTTTGTCTCGTGCAAATATTACATTTTTTACAGTTGTGTTGACAGTGCCTTTTGCGCCTATTTCCATGTAAAATGCAATGTTTTCCTTTGCCACACAGAATTTCTGCAGAGTCAGACTTGGGTGATTGTCAAACTGCACAGTATATAAGATTGTCAAACTGGGCTATGTATCAAAATTATTAATGTATTTTCCTGCAGAAAATTTTACATGTGAATAGCCTACAGAATTGTCAAAACTTGTGTTTTTGGAAAAGTTGCCTGTGGCAGAGGAAAACTGATTATGCTACAAAAATAGCTATAAAAATTATTGCTAACATGACAGTCAAAAATAAGCTCTTTACATGAGAAAGGCTATATATAAGACTATCGCCCTGAAAAATTGCATCCTATAAATATTTGTGTGGCCCGAATTATGTTTTGAGAGATTGAGTTGTGACAAAAAAAGGAAGGCTGCTTCTGCAAAGGATATCATGATCACAAACTCTGTCAGCACCAAATCATAAGAGGGAACTCAAAAAGCAGAAAATTTTGAAAGTGCTTCAACTGAATGGCTATGAATCAGTGTGACCAAACGCTATCAAAAGAAATAAGTCTCCCAATGGGATCAATTGGAGACTCACATTGGACAAATGAGTACTGATTTGTTATATTCTAGCATTTAAAATTTACGTCCGGTTAAAACCATTCAATACTTACTATCCAGATTCTTTGCTTCATTGCAAGGATTAATCATGGTATGGGCAGCCACATTGTGGTTTTCTGTTTAACTCATCCTTCAAGAACGCATCACTGCCAAAGGTGTGCAACCTTTATTTAGGTGACCATATTCATTCTGTGATTAAGGTTTTGATCAGTATTAGTTACATAATTTACGAAGATTTTAAAGCCTCTAGTCACACAGTTAACATTATGTCCCACTTGATGTGTATCTCTCATTATTATAGAGCCTTTGTGGTATGTTCAAAGAGAAAATGTGTGTATTCTTTTTACCTTCATAAATTTAAACAGGACTAGCTAATGTTTAGCAAGAATAACTAAACAAACTATGTAGGACCTCTATTTATCCATTCTAAGTAGAGAAATAATTTGTCAACTGGTACTGTACACCATAAAAATTAACTCACATCCACTGCAGTAGGCATTTGGTGGTTGAGCAATGGTTAAGAAGGAGAGCAATGCTTTCTTCTAGAACAGTGGTTCTCAACCCCTTTACAAGCTATTCTATTTTTGCCAAACCCACCCCCCCTTCTTTTTATCTCGTTTATTTTCTTGAGAGTTATGTTAACAGATATTATTTTATTTCTTGATACTACACAAATCACTTCAGTTAGTTGTTTAATGTATTAGGATTAAAAACTAAATGATGGAAGGGGGGTTCGGGGGCATGTCGACCACTAAGACCATTTACGGCTACAAGATATATCATATAATAAGATCATAATAGACGATACGAAAAAAAAGGTAAAGCCAGTGAGAACAGATAAACAGGGAGGAAAAAATACAGCTATTAAAATACGTCAAACTATTAAAAGCAGCTAAATCCATTAAAATCAGCTAAAACCATTAAAAAAAGCTAAAACCATTAAAAACAGCTATAAATATTAGAGCAAATAAAATATCAAGACAGATTAAATTAGAGGAGAAACTACTGAAACAAATAAAACTACTAAAATAGTCAAAAATTAGTAAGAGTAAAAATATTAAAGCTAGGTAAAATTGTTAAGTTATTACCTACAAAAATTAAGCCGATAATCAAACATACACTACAGCAAGTTAAAGATCCCCACCGTATGTAAAAATGGAAGCACTTCACTCACAGACATACTCCCATCACACAGTAGTTGCCGAAGCTCGTCTGTTGAAATACAAGTATGGTGGGCTGGTCATACATGCGACACTCCATAAGAATGTGACTTACAGTCAGTGAAGTGCCACAGGTATCACAGGATGGGACTCCCCACAGATCAGATGCTTGTGTGTAGCAAGTATGTGTACAATTCTGAGTCTGGTTGAAAGTTGAAACGACATCCTCCCAGTGGGTTTGAGCCCTCCGGCTTGTGACTATGGGGCAGAAGGCCCCTTAAAACCTCGGCTCCCCACACAACGAACACAACAGGCCAAGGCCTGAGATTCCAATTCACTTAAACACTGGGCAAGTTCCAGGATCACTCCTGACCTAAGCTAATAGCAATCTGGTATCTTGTTGCTTCGGGAAAACCCAGAATTTGAGACTCACAAATACACTTCTTAGATGTATATTTCCGCTCATTTACATTACATGAATTGCATGCTCACATAACAGCTCAATTAAAATGACGGTTACAATAACCATTTTAAGTCTCAGTTCGTCATCCACGTCTTATACAAACACCATACTTTGCCGTTCAATCAAGAGCACACTGATACTTATGAGAATTTTACATCATTGCAATATCAATAATTTATACACGCAACTGTACATTTATGACACACTTTCCATTTTCAACCTCCTGTTTAAATTGGTCGACTTTTCAAAGTGCTCGACTCCCGAAACATCTAGCAATAACTTTCATCTAATTTCCGTGCAGTTCAGTGATCAATACAACCCACAAATCGAGCAGTACTTGGAGAATGGCAATCGAGGTTAATCCACTCAAAGTCCAATTGGGCAACAACTATATGTCCTCAATTTTTCTGGGCCTCACAAGTCATCTTGGTGGACAGGCGGCTGGCAATCCTTCCCAAACAATGGGAAAAATGTCCCAGCAAAATAACTGAACGACACAAAGGCCTCACACTAACCGCTTCCAAGTCCTAGAAGCTAGCTGTCCTACTTGTTTGCAACTTCTCCAAACTCTAGCAGCACCGTTCAGCTCAAACGGGCCGCTACCCTTTTGCTCATGCAGAAAAAGTCAAGACTCTCCAACTTCAACACTTCCTCCGGCATCGTCGTGGCCACCAGGCTCTAGTAGCAAAGACTCCAGCTACTTCTTCACCCTGCTACTTCCAACACCTAAGTGAGCCTCTCTAGCCTACCTAGCACCAGGCAACACTTCCCCTCCCCCAACTCCGCCCCACCCTCTCCCCCTCCAGGTCTACCCCTCCATGGCCAGTGGAGGGCCAGGTTCGGAGTTAAATGGGAAGGCTAAGATCAGACGACTGTTGTAACCCCCTCCCCTTAAAATATCAGCCACAGAGAAGTCAATGGGGCAAACCACTTTTAGACTCTTACAAGATCTAACTCCCTTCCCTTCCCAGAAAGGGGGTCCAAACTCAGGCTACCCTGTTTATCCTACATGAACTAAACTGAACCACTGTTCAATATCCCCCTCCTATCCTCCTCTACTCTCGGGAGACGCACACTTGAGCCCATTACAAACTCTCAACAACAAGCTTAAACATGGGTAGCAACACTGCTTTCTTCCAAATGTCCAATCGGTCCGTAAGCTTGTCACACTACCAAGCCACTTCCGATTATCATGTCCATGAATGTTTCTCCTTTTACCATCTCACAACATATTAAAAACAAAAATATCATTAAAAATACATGAGACCACAATTCACTCACATTCCAGAAATCTTACTATCTATTATATACAACAAATAGCACCATATTTATGCATCAGAAATTTCCTAGAAGGTACACAACATTTTCCAATACAATACACACTCTTCATACAAATAACACAAGGGATCCCTGTTACACAAAACACTGGCCAGTTATAACACAAAAGACAACACAACTAACCTATGACTTAAGGTCGGGCATGGTAGGGTTTGAGGTGCGAAATGTAGGCTTTTCTGATCACCAAACGATCAGACATCTTCTGCATGCTCCACTTGTTTTCACCCAGACCCTTCAGCAGCACATAGGGACCATCATACCTTGAAGTTAATTTGCCGAGACTTTGCGAGCAAGATTGGAGAGTCGAAAGCTTCTGCACAGGACTTTATCTCCCACTCGGAAGGGATTAGCTACTTGACCTACGTTATAGCGCCGGGCTCCTAACTCCTGTGTCACAACCAATCTTTCTTTTACCCTGCCCATTAGGGTCCGGTGTTGGTCCTCATTGTGCCTCGAGTCCAAAGGAGGTAACCCCCAAATATTTAATAAAGGGTGTACAACCCGCCTACCCAAAAATACCAGTGCTGGGTTTTCTTTAGTATTCTCATGCCAGGCATTGTTAAAACCCATGTTTATCCATGAGATTTGCATATCCCATTTGTTATGCACGGGTCGCAAAAAATTCCAAGGCTAGCCTTTAAGTTCCTGTTTACCCTCTCAACCATTTCCCTTGTGGGAAATGGGGACTACTAAACGAATGCTTGTCTCCTCATTCCAAACACATTAGTTCAAATTCCTTCCCTGTAAAACATGCCGCGTTGTCGCTTACGATTTCGGCCAGCGCCCCAAAGATTTTTCAAACCTGATTTTGCAAAATCTCTTTCAATACTGGCGCCTTCATACTTCTCACAGGTAAGCGGAAAACCAATTTAGAAAAAATATCAATAGCTACCATCAAAGCTACATTACCTTTTTTTAAACGAACTAAGGGACCAAAAAGATCTAAATGCATCTTCACCCACGGAGCCACCGGCTCCTCTGCCGCATACAAACCAACCCTGGTGTTACTCGGGGCCTTATATTTCTGGTACCTTTCACAGGACGTAACATACTCCTTAACATCTTTAGGCATGCCCGGCCAAAAAAAAATCTCTTGCAATTTTCTCCTTAGAGCTCAAGTACCCTAGATGTCCTCCCCCGGCTAATCATGGTAATAGTTTAGAACCATGCCCTTCACTGCTTGCAGGACTAACGCCCTTTTCCGCCGCCTGTCCTTCACAAAATACATGATCTCATTATCTATACAATAACATGGTGGCCACACAAATATGATTTCAAAATTCAAGAACATTTCCAGGATTTCAAGGACTTATAACAAATTTTCAAGGACAACTGCAATTAATATACGGCCATTGATTATTGCTCACAGTGGCAATAAAGTATTTCACACAATGACATTAAAAAATATGTATGCTTAACTTAAGTTAATTTCAATTATAATAAACAGATAACAATAGAAGAGCTTTGTAATATTACCTTCTTTCAAATAAATAAGAAAAAAATAAATTTCTAAAAGAATGGTGGAAACGCTAAAGAAGATGTGTAACACAGAGATAATGGTTCACTTAATGTAACTTATATTAAAACCAATCTGTGAAAGAAATCTCTCTGCAAATGATGCCATAACAGAAAAACATCAGAAAATTTTATCTAAAAATAAAAAATAACCATTTAAGCATAAATACACAAAGCTGTAGCTAACTTACCCACAAAAATCTGGAAATGAGGTAATGTAAAAATCTGTTTCACGTAGAACATCTTCAGGTCTACTTCAAAGCACTTATTTCGTCATCGAAAGTAGCTGCAAGTTTCCTTGCATCTTCAAGAATCTTCATTTTTTGTTCATCAGTTCTCGTAATTTGATATCCTTTCTTTTCTTCTCCTTTTCCTCATTTTCAGCAAGTTCTTCTTTACACTGAAGAGTTTTCTGAGCCTCCTTGTACCTTTCTCATGCATTCTTAGCATTGTGAATCAACGATTTTGAAATCTGCAGTTTTTCTACTCCTCCAGCATTCATAACAGAATCATACACCAGCCTCTGGGCAGTAATAGACTCTTCTTTCATATTTTCGATCAAAACATCTTTATTAACCGAAAAGCCTCTCTCAAGAGCTGCATTTCCATGGGACAATATAAGTATCATCTTCATGAAATTGCCCAAGTCTGTAGAGTTTGGGAAAATTGGCAATATCTTTTGTAACCACAGGTGGTCGAGTCTATCTTCAGTTCTTGAAAAAGAGTTCAGCAACGAAGTAACCTCGTCTGCTACAGCTAAGGTTTTGAACTGCCTGTGAACTTTATCTGCTGTGGTTCCAGTTAACCACTTATTTTGTACAAAAATGTCCAAAGTGGAAACCAGACGCTCATCTCTGACTGTAGGCTTCTTTGAAATATTGGGATCAAGGAAAGAGATTCCTTTGGTGAGTTTGTATTTGAGTGGTGAGCGCTCTACGAATTTGTTGCAAAGTTTTACCAATATAGTGCAACAGTCTTTCCTAAAACCTAAAACATCACAAAGTTTTAAATCTTTTGTAAGACGCAGAGCATCTTTAGTAGCAAAGTCAAGTTTTACATCCTTGACGTTTAGCAAGTTTTCTTTCTGGGAGAGATCAACAGAACACAAATTCTGAGCAGAATCAGTTATCTCTGGCCTTACAAATCTCTCCATAAGGCATTTTAAAATGTTTGTAAGAGATTCAAACAGTAAGGGAGCAAGAGGAGCATTAGACTGAAATTCTCTCAGAAAACCTTCAAGATCATTAGCAACAGATAGAAAAAATGCTAGCTTTGGTCTTAAAAGAACATCCTGTGTTTTGCTGGCTACAGTTTTGAAACTGTTACAGTTTGGAACCTTCTTGTCTCGCTTCACGCCTTCCACATATGCAATGATGTGGGGTAGTATTTCTATGCTACGTCTAGCTACATTTTGATTCTCCAACCATCTTACTTCACAAAATTTGAGCGGGAATTTCTTAGAACCAGAATAATGAGTGAAATCTAATCTGCATGCAGGAACATTGTGAAACAGGTTATAGACTGCTCTTAAGAAATTTATAATGTCCCACTGAAATGCTTTCATTCCAGTCTTGAATGCGCCATGGAGGACATGGAGGCCACATGAACCTATGTTCAGCAAAGTTGGAGAATCTGGTTCAGTTTTCAAAAACTCTTGCAAATCTCCGAGGAATTTAATGTTTACATTGGGGCCATCCATGGAAACTTGTAACAACTTGTGAAGGTTTAGATGTTTAGTAGCATTTGTGAAAGCATTCAATAAATCTGTTGCACTAACATGACCCAGAAATTCAGATTTAAGGTAACGAGTCATAACCTCATTAGAAGAACTGTCCCAAAACCTCACACTTATATCTAATTGATACTTCTGAGAAACCTTGTTCAGCGACTCGTCAAATCCTAGGACTAAATACTCACACTTACCGCACATCATAAAAAGTTCATGTTCAAAATACTGTGCGATACCATGTACTATGGTGTAAGCCAATTTTGTTCTGCCTAGTGTAATTTTCTGTGCAATGTCAGACTCAGGAAACAGAATTTTAAATAGTGAGGCACACTCTGTACTTCCACGAATAGATAACTGTTTAGTTACTGTATTAAGACACCAAATTATTTCCGCTTTTGATACATTTTCACTAACAACGAAAGTGTTAATCTTGCGAGAGCCAGAGGAACTGGAATTTGCGACACAACTGGTTGATGATGGTAATATGGCAGATGCACATTCTGGAAGGTTGCTTCCACTACATGATGCTTCTAAATCAGGTTCTGATACTGCAGAAGATGATAAACATTTCACAAAGTTTTTAATATTACACGATGCAGATTTTGAGTCCAGTGCATTTTTATGAGATTTGGCTCTCATATGAGATTTCAAAGCAGATCTACCCATGCTTGCTATAGAAAAAATTTTATTGCAGAGCTGTAATTTTGCCACTGAACTATCACTCTCTACTTTTCTCAGCCATGGTGAAAACAATGGGTCATGCAACCATGATAGTTGGAAAGAAGTTACATGAGCTGAAGACATTGTAGAAATAACTGAAAAACCAAGCTAAAAAAATAACTGTTTCAATAGGAATAGGCCTACCTCACTTCATAGATACAGTAGGCTTACATGAGAACATCATCCCGCCCAAAATGTCTAGAGATTTGATTAGCCTATAATAATTAAACCTACCTTTACCAAAATTTAGATGTTAAAACTAAAACAGAATTTATTATAATTAGAGCTGTATGGCATGATGAGCAATAATCTTGACGAGTCGCAAAGCTTATGTTGTGAATTTAGTTTAACCATAAAACACTATTTCACACATTTTAGTTTCTTCCCCTTAATTACATCGCAGAACTGTAAACAATTATATAACACAATCTTTTGGTCTTAAATGCAGTAAATTCACTCAATTATATACATTTATAGAAAGCACTTTACTTGATGAGATTGTTATGGTTAATAGAAAATGCACATTTACATTGGAACATATTTAAAACTCCCTAAAATAATTTAAGTGCACAACTTTGCGCGGCAAACACCGGGTGAGGGCGGCACAATAATCCAATTCACAAACTGCAGCGTGCGCGTGATACCACGCATATCACATCACAAACTCGGAAGACTTTAACTTAAAAACTTTTCGTCCCCGATTTTTGCAGTAACGTAATAATTTATACAAACTGTGTACGCGCCGTCGGTTCATGTGTATCAATTCAGCCAACCGAATACACCATTTTGTTTTTGGAAACAGCGATCAGCGCAATGATGATGGTCGATAATCGATATATCGATATATCGACCGTAAAATGTCGATTGTACTCTGTGTTGACGTCTTTGAAATGGTTTCAAAGAAATGGTAAATCTAAAATCAAGGACAAGCAAAAAATTCAACCATTTTCCCCCCCTTTTTAAGGACATATCAAAATCAAGGACAATTCCCGCTTTTCAAGAATTCAAGGACATGTGGCCACCATGAATAAGGCCCCTGCACTCCAGCTTTAACATTGGCGATAATTTTCATACACTCATCATCACGTTTTTGGTGCTCTCGTATAGAGGTAAAAGATTCAGGAACAGACAATAACAATCCCACCAGACCCTCCTCTTTACTAGGATTTACCTCAAAGCTGTCCCCTTCGAACATTCGCGACAGAGCGTCGGCCACCGGAATCGCCTTCCCGCTCACATGATGAATCTTGTAACGAAAACGGTTCAGTCTAAGCACCCAACTCCCCAGTTTCCCGAGCTGATGCTGGTGCCCCAAAATCCAGGAGAGAGCCTGATTATCAGTGTAGAGATTAAATTCCATCCCTTCGAGAAACCCTTGGAATCGCGCCATGCCAAACAAACACGCTAGTCACTCCTTTTCATAGGCGCTCAAACTACGCTCTGCATCTGTTACAACTCTACTAGCATAGGCAACAGGACTTCCGGGCCCTTTCCCATCAAGGTCCTGACTGAGGACCACACCCATGGCAATCACCGAGGCATCCACATGTAAATTAAATTTCTTTTCAAAATCGGGTAAACACAGAACCGGCTCGCTACATAACTGCCTCTTTAAATGTTTAAAGGCACTTTGCTGTTCCGGCCCTCATTCGAAGGTCACCCCTTTCCTTCTTAACCTGTTCAAAGGCTCGGCGACTTCTGATAAGCCAGGAATAAATCTGGCGTAATAACCTACCATCCCCATAAATTTCTGCACTCCCTTGACCGTAGTGGGATGTGGGAATTCAAGAATAGGTTTCTCCTTTTCCGTGTTCACTCGTAATTTCACTCCTCCGATAAGGTAACCTAGAAACTTGACAGTTTCTTTTCCCACTTCAACCTTTTCGCGATTAATCGTTAATCCAGCCTATCAGAGATTATCCAGCACCACGCGTACATGCTGTAGATGTTCATTCCACGTTTTGCTGTACACAATCACATTGTCCATGTAGTTAAACACGTATTTAAGTTTCTGTTCTGACAGCACTTGGTCCAGTAGCCAACTAAGTGCCTGTCTGCCAAAATTACTTCCCATCGGGATCCTGGTAAATTCATACTGGGCCCACAGCGTGCTAAAAGATGTGTCGTGAAGTTGGACCTGATAAAAACTACTATTAAGGTCCAAGGTGTTAAAATATTTAGCACGCCCTAAGTGCTGTAACGCCCCCTCCACGGTCGGCAAGGGAAAGGGGTCCACCGGTACACTTTCATTCAATTTCACATGATTAATCACTAGGCAGAAGTCTTTCCCCCTGGTTTGCTAATTAGGAACTCTGGTGACGAAAATTCGGACTTCAAGGGATCTATCCCTGTCCTTTTCCTGATCCTCCACATAGAGTGAATAATTTATTCACTCTTTTGATGCCCCATCACAACCTTTACACTCTGATTAAACCCAAAGGTCAAGAAGCCCTTACTAAAGTCCACTCTCGCTTGCACATGTCCCAAGAAATCTATTCCTAATACCACTTGGACACACAGCCCTCTGATTACAGCAAAGCTACAGTTCCATCAGAAGCCCGCGAATTTACAATGTAAAGTGAATTTTTCTTCACACCCTAAAGCGGAACCGTCTGCCATTATAAAATCCTTATCTTGTTTCTTCAAAACTTTCTGTTTAAATTTTTATCCCATTTCCTAAGCTCTTCCCACAAATCCCAACTAATCAAACTATTAACGGCCCCTGAATCCACCAAGGCCCAGACCTCCAGTTCCCCTAATTTCCCGGCAATCATATTACCCTTTTTTCCTTTCTTCACGTGGCGTGCTTTCCTACTAACATGGGCTATGAGGTCACGCCTCCCTCTCGCCCTTTTGCATTTTCCAAACAATCAGTTTTAAGGTGGCCGACCCCGTTGCATTTAAAACAATGACGTTCACTCACCCTAACCTTCGGCTGTTTACAATCCGCGATCCAATGGCCCCCTTTTCCACAAGTAGCACATCTGCCTGGCCTTCGTTGATCCCCTACCTTTTCCACTCTTGAAAACGCCACTTCTCTGGAGTCGTCTATTGACATCACTCGTGACTTGCCCTCCGATCCCTTTATTCCCTGATCCCGTCTCACGTGCGGGAATTCCTTATAATATTCGCAGCTTTGCTGCTCACGGCCCTGTATCTCTGTCGCCAAATCCTTTAATTCTGCCAATGAAGTCGGGAATGAACACAGACTGCAAGATGCTCTTATTGCGGGCGCGATATTACTCATAATTAGAGCAATTAAGACCTTCTCCTCCTGGCATTCCCCCAACGCTCTATTACAGTCCACAATCGACTCCACAAAATTTACAAATGGTTCTTCTGGTCTCTGGTAACGAGCCATAAATCGTCGCACGTAGCTACGCCGCACATTCGCCGGGCACACCCGCAACACAACAGCTTGGACAAAATGTTCTACTTTACCTTCCCCATCTGCCGATAATACATATGCCAAAATTTGGGCGAAAGGTCCCATGCATTTCACAGCCAGACCAGTCAACAAACACTTCTCTGACACTTGTTTCAAGTCAGTTACACGCAACAGTTTAATTATAAACTCAAGCATGGGCCCCACCTCCCAAGACTCAATGCACGGTAAAGTTTTGACTAAATCCCGCGTCCATTTATCATTGTTATCTTTACCTCTATCCTGACAGTTACGAACCACATTCTCTCTCCTCTCCTCCCTGAACCATGTAATTGCCCGCTAGAGTAATTCAATCGCCAAGTCTTCTTCCTCAACCGCTACACATCATTAATTTAAATATAATACTAAGTCCGTCCGCCCCAATCGGTATAAGAAGTTCGAAGGTGCTGCCATTGCCTCACAAGTAATACCTATGCACAGGGTTAGCTGAATAACACCACTTAATAAAATAAACGGTATAATGCCCCTTAATCTTAACCAAGTGGTCTCAAACTCTAGGTTATGCACAGAAAAGCAACCACTTGCCCCAGAAGAGAGCAGAGTGGCGCAGTTTTGAGCCCTCCGGCTCGTGACCATGGGGCAGAAGGTCCCTTAAAACCTCGGCTCCCCACACAGCAAACACAACGGGCCAAGGCCCGAGATTCCAATTCACTTAAACACTGGGCAAGTCCCAGGATCACTCCCGACCTAAGCTCATAGCAATCGGGTATCTTGTTGCTTCGGGAAAACACAGAATTTGAGACTCACAAATACACTTCTTAGATGTATATTTCCGCTCATTTACATTACATGAATTGCATGCTCACATAACAGCTCAATTAAAATGACGGTTACAATAACCATTTTAAGTCTCAGTTCGTCATCCATGTCCTATAACAAACACCATACTTTGCCATTCAATCAAGAGCACACTGATACTTATGAGAATTTTACATCATTGCAATATCAATAATTTACACACGCAACTGTATATTTATGACACGCTTTCCATTTTCAACCTACTGTTTAAATTGGTCGGCTTTTCAAAGTGCGCGACTCCCGAAACATCTAGCAATAACTTTCATCTAATTTCCGTGCAGTTCAGTGATCAATACAACCCACAAATCCAGCAGTACTTGGAGAATGGCAATCGAGGTTAATCCACTCAAAGTCCAATTGGGCAACAACCATATATCCTCAATTTCTCTGGGCCTCACAAAGCGTCTTGGTAGACAGACGACTAGCAATCCTTCCCAAGCAATGGGAAAAATGTCCCAGCAAAATAACTGAACGACACAAAGGCCGCACACTCACTGCTTCCAAGTCCTAGAAGCTAGCTGTTCTACTTGTTTGCAATTTCTCCAAACTCTAGCAGCACCATTCAGCTCAAACGGGCCGCTACCCTTTTGCTCATGCAGAGAAAGTCAAGACTCTCTAACTCCACTGTTCAGGTCAACCGATGATTACTAGAAGTAAAGCTTGCCAAGTCAAAGACAGCCCTGAGCAAGGGAAGAGAACGCCACTCAGTCTGCCAGTTATTCCAAATGTTCCGGCGGGCATTGTGCAGCACGTCCCACAAAGGGACATTGAGGTCGCAAGTTGGAAGGCAATATGCCTCTCACACTGCTTTATCGGCTGCCTCATTACAGATAATGCCCATGTGTCCTGGGACCCACAGGAAGACCAATCAGATGCCTCTCCTCTCAGCCTCCACCAGTTTATTTCTGATTAAGGAAAGGACTGGGTGGAACGAGGAACCAGATTTTATGGCAAGTAGTGCACTAAAAGAGACAGAATACACCAGACATCTGCGGAAGAACCCTCTACAAAGATAACATATAGTTTTGTAAACAGCATTAAGAGTTCCATTGTTAAAACACTGCACAATGCATGTAGTCCAGAAAGATACCTTTCTCAGCCAGTTACAAAAGCACAATCCACGGAGGCATCTGATTTAGACCTGTAAAAAAAGTCAAATCTTTAACATGACTATGTAAAATGTCCTGAAATTAGCTCTGGTACACAAATGGAGGCGTAGCTGGTTTACGATAATCCATCTAATCTGTATTAACTTCAGCTTGATATGTCAGCCACGGTCGTTCCAGCTGTGATGCTGGCGACATGACTCATGGTATTCGGTACTTCACCCAGACATCTGTGAACTGGACACACACAGGCAGAGTAGCTCTTGGCTTAATGGTATATGATTTATGTTCGACGAATATGAAAAATTCCGATGGTGTATATGTAAGAGGTCGGACTGGACCTTCACGCCATAGGACAAAAAAAGTTGTTCTCGTCTGTAATGTAAGAGAGGTTCACACCAGTCTCCGCATATACACTGAGCACAGGACTGATGCGGAAGGCACTGGTGGTAATCCAAACTCCGGCATGGTGAACACTATCCAACATTTTTAGGACTGAAGGTCGTGCCGAGGAGTAAACTATTCAACCGTAGTCTAGTTTACTATGGACGAGAGCTCTCTATATTCTCAGTAGTGTCTCTATCAGCACCCCAGTCACGACTATTCAACATTTTTTATAAATTTATATTTTTCATGCATTTTGATATAATGTATTTAATATGACACCACCAAGGAAGCTTTTCGTCAAACTCAATGCCTAGAAATTAAAAATGGTTTGAAACATTTTAAAGTGAGCAATTTAAATAGAGCTCAGGCACAGGGAAAATACCAAGTTTTCTATAGAAGTGGGCTGCCTGAGACTTGGCAGTAGAAAAGTGGAAGCCACAGCCATCTACCCAGGTAGCAAGGTGATGGATAGTCAGTTGTGTTTGACGTTCTGCCATGCCCAATGATGATGCACGGCAGAAGGTGGTAAAGTCATCCACGTAGAGAGCACACTGCATGGGTGGTTGAGCAGCTAAGATAATGCTGTTGATGGCGATGGTAAAGAGGGTGACACATAGTATACAAATAGGTTTTACACCAAGTCAATATCCTTGTTGATATCTGGGAAGTACTCTGATAGCAATTTAGTTAATTACATAAAATGAGTCCAAATATTTTTGTGCACATTTTCTTCAATTTCTAAACGGTTCTCACTGCGAAATTAAGCTAGAGAGGAAAGCATTGAAATGTTTTATTTGCACACTTAAGCCAGAAGTGTAGGTTATATTTTTATGTTGACATTTTGTCTCTCACTGTAAAGACAGTCATAACTTTTACTTGCAAAGAAAAAGAAACATAATTTAGTTTTCCAAATATATCTGCAAGGTATGCACAAAACATAAGCCGCTTCTCGTTGCATTAAAGTTTCTGCGAATTTACTAGGAACTGAAATGTTTTCATTCATGAGAAAAACCTGAAGCTTGTCATGTAGTTCAAAAAGCGTAACAAGGACTTTACCTTTTGAAGGCCATCAAACTTTGGTGCTGGTTTCCTATTTCTTCACATGCCTTTTCGAAGAGTCTTGATTGCAAAAGTTAAGATTTGATTTAATAGATCACTTATACAGCCTCTGTTAGATTTGAAAATAGTATAAACGGACCTAGTGGTTTTTTAAGATGCCAAACGTTGGCAACAAAAAAAATGAAAGTGACAAGATGGAGGTCGGTTAATGAACATTGATAATGATCAACAAATTAACAAACTTTTGTGTTAATTTTTCCACATCCTCCAGAAAAATTGAACTATATTAGTAAGTTTTCTCACAATACATCAATGGTGAATGCCGGGCCAGACTCATAAAAATCGCAGCCACACTCGTGTTGTAACGTTTCTTCAAGCAGGAAGAAAACAGCTCCACTACTCTGGGGTAAAACAATGCAATACTTTGTAATACTTTACAAGGATTGGTGTAAATACTTGGGTTTATTATTCACTGGTGTTTCAAAAACGTGAATTTATTGCAATGTTAATTAGATGTTCCTGTGACGTAAAATTTGTTTTTGATGTCAAATACACTTGCCAAAGTTAGGTTAAGTAAAGATACAAAGAATTGTGAAGTGCAGTGATGTTTTTAGAAATGTCAGCGTACATGAATATGGTCCTGTTCACTACACTATATTACTACTTTCAGTATTTTTGGTTCACTTTAGTCACAATGTTGGAAGAATACGTCTCAAAAACAAAAGTGCAATGGACGGCAAGAGAAAGGCATTAGCAAAATTCCAAGATGAGGAGAAGGTTTATTTTTTCAGTCAATGTAAAAAGAAGTGGGGAAAATCAAAGCATTATTTGTAACTGATATTTCAGAATAGTAAAAAGTAAACTGTAGCCCTAAACCTTCCACACCAGTGGTGTTTACATTAATGTGGAAGACACTTGATACTGTATATTTTGAAATAGATTTTATAATGGATAGGTTGAAAATAGGTTTGAGCCCGAATGCTGCACCCAGAAACACAGAAAAAAATCAAGAGTCAGCGCTAAAAATGTGTGCTATACAATTGTCTATGTTTAATGGTGACATTCCACACCGGCAGTTTTTTTAAGACTTGTTCAACACACTGGTATATAACAATAGTCAATTTCATGTAAAGGAAAGGTTTTTTTCAGTGGCAAATGTCAACTATGAAGCTGCACTAAATCTTCTGGTGCAAAGGTGTATGTAACCTCCCAAGAGTAAATGCATCCCATCATTTGGATGCACTTTTTGGTGCTGCAGGAGTAAGTTCAAACTCCAGGAAGACAGTCAAATCACTTCTAAATATTGTTAAAGAAAATATGGATGCTTTAAAGATATTAAGGTTTACCTACAGAACATAAAATTACATACTTTTGCACTTTTTTGTTAGTAAGCTAAATATTAAACTTAGGAAGCATCGGGAGCTTACTCTTTCTTAATATGAAATATCCTATCAGAAGTTTATTAAAAGTGACAAGAGTGTAACTGCAGTGGAACAGTATAGGGCAGTGTTTTTCTTCAGTACTGGTGAACAAGGGGTCCACTAAGTTCCCTATTAGTGCTAAATTTGTGTTGAGTAAATTGAAACCATTTAATCAATACTCTGTATTGAGGTGCAACCTGCTATGAAATGTGAGTATTTTCTTCAGCTTTCAGTTGAACAATGACTGTATCGTATTAAAACTATTTATACTCTGCCTGAAGAACGGTCATATTATGAAGGATTGGTTGTAAAATTTTACCTGTCGAACTTGCAAGAAAAATCATGACACATTGCTGCATTTCTCATCACAAACTGTTGATTGTCCTACTGAAGAAAAAACGAGAGATATCTTAAGTTACCTAGTAGTGCCAGTGGAGCTAGAATTGAGGAACCCACTGTTTTGCTATCCACTACAGTCATCAAATTATTGGATAGCTCAGGTCCGCCACATTTGGTTCGAGCCCTTATAAATTAAGGTTCACAAGCCTTCTTTACAACTCAAGAGTGTCTAAAACAGATACATCTTCCATATTCTCGTCACAGTTCACCAGTAACTACAAATGGGCAGACACAGCAATATTGACAATTGGTTCAGATAAGTTGAGAGTAGATGATACAGTGGTATTGCCACAGATTGCATCTTATATTCCTCAAATGCCATTTAAGAAGCATGATTGGCCTCATTCGTCGAACTTGGTACTTGCAGATCCGAAGTTTCACCAACCCCAGCAAGTTGATATGCTTCTTGGAGTGGAAGTGTTTCAGAAATTCTCATAGAAGGCAAAATTCAGGGATCACAAGGAGAGCCTGTTGCCACTAACACCAGTTTGGGAGGGCTGTTGCTGGGAAAGAATAAGGAACGGACAAGATCTAACACTGCACAGCAAACTTTTTTGTACCCTTCTATGAACCATTACATCATATAGATAAAAGTTTTTGGGAAACAGGAGAGGTGCTAACTTACCAAATTTTCCAAACAAAATAAGATAAACAGACAGAAGCCTTTTTTGAAAACACATGTGTTCATCAGCAAGATGGTAGTGAACATTCCAGTTTAGGGGACCCTTTTGTCAACAGCTTTTCGTTGATTTCTCTTGCTAGAACGTCATCTTGCCAGGGATCATGTTTTAAGAGTGCAGTATCATACATTTTTGCAAGAGTATCTAGACAAGAGTCACATGGAGCTTCTTGGAAAATAGCCATCTGCTGGCACAAATAATTATTTCATCCCTCATCACTGTGCGACTTGCCCTGACAGTGTAAGCACCAGGCTCGGAGTACTATTTGATGCGTCAGCTTGTACCAACAAAGGTGAGTCTCTGAATGATCATTTGCTTGTGGGTGCAAAGTTATTGCCAGATCTTATTACTATCTTACTTTGTTTTCATCTCCATTTGATCTTTCCTCTTCCCCATACAAAGCTATACAGGTCACGCATAAATTAGCTGAAGATGAATAGGCCAGTTATACTACTACTTCTCAAACAATCAGAAAAGATATGTATATGAATTGCATTTTGACTGGGACAAATTCAGAGGAGGAAACCATTATGCTGCACAACGAGCTCACAGATATATCTGAATCAGGTGGTTTATTTTATTCTCTATAAATAGACTTCAAAAAACCCCCATGGTAATTAGACAGATTCCTCCACCCAAGTGGTCTTATACATCTAGTTACTTTTCATGTCTTGAAAATTACTCCATCAAAATTTCAGCTTTATGGATTTGCAGATGCATCCGAAAGAGGATATGCAGCAGTTGTCTATTTTCGGGCAGGGGCGATAATCAAGTAGTGGTGTCTTTGGTTTATACAAAATCAAAGGTTGCACACATCAAGGCCATCACTCTACCTCAACTTGAGTTGTGTGCGGCTCTGGTACTGGCACAGCAGATGAAGCTTGTCAGTGAAGTTTACTGTACAGTCACCAATCTTAACCTGTTTAAATGGTCAGACTCAGCAGTAGCATTAACACGGATTAAATCAGAAGTAAGGGAGTGGAAGATCTTCGTACACAAAAAAGTGGGTGAGACATAGTCTATTTTGCCAACAGCACACTGGGGTCATGTGCAGTCAGAGAAAAACCCTCTAGACAGTGCCTCTAGAGGTTTGCTGCCTTCTAAACATCTTGACTACCTTCTCTGGGGGCAGGGACCACCTTGGCTCTCACAGTAAGGTCTCTAAAATTATTTCAGTGAACCCCCCATAAACAGTGAAGCATTAAAACTGGAAAGACAACAAGTATTTTCAGATGATGGAATAGAGTCTGATTCCATTCTATTTAGTAACTACTCATCGTTGACCAAGTTACAAAGAATAGTCACATATTGTTTCAGATTTTCGAACAACTGTCATACAGATCAACCTAGTAGAAGAGGGCCTCTCATCACAGCAGAACTCCAGAAGGCTCTTCTGTCATTAGTTAAGGTGGTACAAGCAACCAGCTTCAAAAGAGAAATCAAAGTCTTGCAGACAGGAAAACACCTCAAAGACCACTTGCGTAGCTTGAATTCAATTTTAGATGGAGAAGGATTTTTGCATGTAGGGGGACACAACAATCGTCACAGGATTACCCACAGAATCATCCATTGTTAATGCCTGAAAAGCAGCACTTTAGTTTGATGATAACTGACTTTGCATGCAGGACCATTGTTTGTGTATTTGGCATTCAAGCAAAGATACTGGATTCTGAGTGCCTGTCAAACAATTAGACACAGCCTTAAGGAATGCAATCGGTGTTTACGTAATTTACCGCCTTCTTGTGCTTCCCAGATGAGTGAATTGCAGAGTTGTAGAATTCAGCAAGCTCTAACCTTTTTGCATGTAGGCATTGACCATGCGGGTCCGCGTACTATCCCCATGGGAAGACTGGAAGACTAAGGGGTGCCAAGTCATATAAGACTTACCTCTACCTCTGCCTTTTTGTTTGCTTGACTACAAAGGCGCTTCACCTAGAGTTGGTAACTGGATGATCCACAGAACATTTCCTGGCAGCACTCAAGAAGACAATTGGTCATAGAGGGATATGTGCTCTTCTGTATTCAGATCAATACCTACATTTTGTGGGAATCAGAACAGTACTTGTTGAATTATATTGTTTCATCAACTCTGGTTTATGTCAGCAAGACATGTCAACCAAACTAGCTTCGGAAGGCATTCAGTGGATTGTGGGAGGCTGGAGTCAAGTGGGTGAATTGGGTACTAAATAATGATCTATTAAGAGTTAAACACTACTTCTTTTAAAAATTGAACCAGTCATTTGAGAAACACCACATGTCACATTTTTCACGTCATGGCTTTATTGATATTCATTCCTCAAAGATTGAAATTCAAATGCTGAACACAGACGTGATATGTACACCAATAGTTTTAAAAAACTACCATATTTAGAAGGTTTATCGAAATATACAATTTCAGTTTAACATTATTTTACAGCTATTTTTTGACAATGACATGTGCTGTTTCTCAAACGAGTTATTCAAATTGAAGCAATTCTCAATTCCAGTCCTCTTTGACCTATTAGAAAGGACCCAAATGACCTCATAGCATTGACACCTGCCATATTTTTGGTAATAGCACCACTGACATCACTTCCAGAACCTGATGTGATCAATATTCCACTTTCTTGTTTGAACCAATAACAACTGATTCAGCAAATACTGCAGACTCAATGGAAACATTGGAGTAGGGATTACTTGCATACCTTACAGCAGAGGTCAAAATGGAATGATCTGCAACCATCTATTACTGTGGGTACCTTTGTGTTGATTTAAAATAAGCAAATGTTTCCTGCTAAATGGAAGATGAGACAGGTTACAAAGGTAAACCCAGGACCGGATGGAGTTGTAAGAGTGGCCTCTGTGCAAACTGAGAAAGGAGTCTTTCAGAGGCCCATTAACAAACTGTGTCCTCATCCCTCCCAGTGATAAAAACATTTGTTTTGAGCAGGGGATGTTGGATTAGTAAATTGTGTAACTGGACTTGATGTTTTCTCACGATGCCCCAAGTTTTCAACAAAAATAAGTGATGCAGACAAGATGGTGGTTGGTTAATGAACACTGATAACGATCAATAAATCAATAAACATTCCTGTTACATTTCTTGTGGACTTCCCGAATGTGAACTAGCCTACAGTAAACCCTCGATCTCACGACACCGCACGGTGCCAGATAATAATGTAGTTAGATCGCAGATGTCGAGAGTCCCGATGTAATTAATTTTGACACCCAACCCTTTTCACTAAAGTGATAATTTTTTTAAGTTAACGTACACTATCACAACTGCTCACTTAAAATAAATATCACAACTACTCACTTAAAATAAACACGTTTTTTGTTTTAATTCAATTTTACTACAGTGAAAATGTGTCTTTCAAATAAAATGGCACCCCACAATCCCAAAAGTACACTCCCACTGTATCCAAAAATATAAAAAACAATGAGTGCCGCAAAGTTTTGTGTTGCAAATAATGCTCATACTTGATCATGTGCAGCGTAAATATTACGTATAAACAACTTAATATATGGTAAAAAATTGTGCGCTATTTAAGTCAGAAAATATATCCTATATAAACTGATAACTTCACGTCGCAGGAAAGAAAGATTGTATACAGCGCGCGACCAAACTGTATATGCTGCAACTCCTAGCGGCGCTGGTCTACAAATTGATACCGCAAACGTAAAAACAACCTTTCTTCTTCATCGTAAAATAGAATTAAATAGAAGAAATACGAACACAAATTCTCATCGGCACAAGATAAAGCTTGAGTACAGTTAATTTTATATGCTTTGAGTGGTAATAAACTAAAAACCTTATCAGCCCACATGTAGCATACGGGACTAATTGTATTTTCATCATAGGTCGTTTTTACTCTGCAGCAACCTGCACAGCTACATGCCTCACGTGCCGAGTGATCAATAACACAGCCGATGTTGTCAAGGTCAAGTACTGTTTAGAGCTAAGGATTAGGCAACACACAGGAATGTGGCTGGGGGTGGCGACAAGCGGAGACTGAGAGCTGTGTGGCTCTAACCACCACCCCGCCGCTCTGCCTTGCCTTCTCAGCTAGCCGTAAGGTAGGTAGTTATTGTCCAAGCTCAATTCTAATGCGCACAACCTGATGTGAAGCTAGACAAAAATAAAGATGAAATAAATGTGTTTCTTTTTTGCTTCTTTAACTGACTCTCATGCTGGTCCTTTTTTTTTTTTTTCGGCCTGCAGTAATGACGAAAAAAATAAAAGTCTCTTCACCCCCAAACCCCCTGGGCCTACGGCTGACACAGAAACAAAGACGATGGCTGGGAGAGGGAGAGAAAAGACAAACAAACAACTCTGCTTTACGGCCAGACAGGATGCGCTAGTTGCAGTGACTATCAGACAGTGGCTCGGGGCGGTGTGGCTGCTGCCACGAGTGACGACGAACGTACACTAGACAAGGCACGGAAGTTGATGCGCACGCACACAAACACAAACTTGTTTGATGACTGGGGGTGGGGGAGTATTGGTTGGCGTGGAGGAAAGTGAGAGAGGAGCGCACGGAGGAGGGAGCATCGAGAAGTGAAGGGGAGGAGGAGATACTTAAGCTTGAAGCACACTAAGACGCAACGTGCAAAACCGTGCCGTGCCACCGAGACGGCAGATCAGAGGTTGCACACTTACGGGCGCTGCGCCGTGCCAGCGCGGAGAGGAGGAAAATGTGCATGCAAACCCATTTACATACACCAGTGTGGCCAGTTCTGCCGTTGTTGTCGTATCTATGAGTTCAAGTAGTTCAGAAGATGAGCTTCTTGTCCTGACTCATCTCGCAAGTGCAGAAGAAGAGCAAAAAGGATTTGGGTGCATGACATCAACAAGAAATGAAGTCAACACGGAGAAAGTTCCATTACTTGTTCCCAGACCTACTTCAAGATCATCACGTTTCTCGTCTCACATATGTCTGTGTTGTGCGGGTGGCTTAACTAACCCGGCGCATGCTTTAACTGTATTCTAAGTAATGGTTCTTATATTTTTTTACAGTTTTTATTGTTTCACAGCTGCATATCGCCAAATTATGATAACTGCAGTATGTTACTGTTTAATGTACGCAAAATTATTTTTAAGTAACGTTTTACTGTGGATGTCGATGCAAGACACAATGGTCACTGATAAAAATTTGGCGATACATTTTTACTCTTGATATTTATCCTTTTATTTTTCTTACCATGGCTGCAGCCCCATCGCTGCAAACACCAACACATTAGTTCCAATCAACATAATATTTGAGCATGTAACAATCAACAATTTTAAATATTTCTTCTCCAGTTGCATTTGCGTCGATAAGTGTACACAGAAACAAATCCTCTTTGATAGATACCTCAAAATCATATCTCATGATTATAATAAATTAGCAACATCTGTGCTCTCATCAAGCTGCAATGAAAACCCATTACAATTTTATAGTCTCTTATAGACGCTCATCTTCAGTGTGGTTCGAGATTTTATGAATACGATTTAACACTGTGTTATTGAAATACTGGTCCATATAACCTCAATTATTGTGTCGTCTCACAGCACACACCCAACTATATCTGACACACATGTTTTGATAAGGTTTTCTGCAACTGTATGTGGTTTCCCAGCACGAGCAATACTGTAACTCATAAGAAACTATGCTTGCATTTCTGTTGTCCATCTTGGAATATTTTTATAATATAACCACACTAGCATGAAGGGCTTAATTTGTTAAAAAAACTGATGTTCTATTCTTTTAGCTGTGGGTGGTATGCTTCCAGGCCACTTTTCTGTTTAGCAAGTACCAAGGAACTGTTTTGAAGAAATTTGTTGCAAACGATGCATTGTCCGCATGGGAATTCTACATCATCACTTTCAACAATAATAAATCTGAAGGAAACATTGGATTCATCATGCTTGTTTCTTTGAAACTTTCAAATCTTTGTGTTTTATTTTATATGCTTGTTTATCGAATCATTAGGGTTCTTCCATTATAGTTTGGCAGCATGTTCTCATTTACAGATGGTTCATCTTCATCTGCTTCCAACTTTGTCATCTTAACTAGATGATGTAGATACTAAATTTTTAGCACCCTTAATCCGACTAGTCTTTGGCAGTTGTCCATGTTGCTTCCGCTACAAAAACTTAAGAAGTTTTCTACAGGATAAACCATCCTGAGGTATGTAACAATGAACATGTTCATTTTACAAATCAATGAATAAAAAAATGCAATTCTACACCATAGCTTTAAACAGTAATAAATCTGAAGGAAACATAGGATTCATCATGCTTGTTTCTTTGAAACTTTCAAATCTTTGGGTTTTATTTTACATACTTGTTCATCGGATCATGAGGGTTCTTCCATTACAGTTTTGCAGCACGTTCTCATTTACAGACTGCTTCTAACTTTGTCATCTAAACTAGATGATGTAGATACTAAATTTTTAGCACCCTTAATCCGACCAGACCTCAGAAAATATGTGTAAATGTTAATGCATTTTATTAAAATAAACATGTTCGTTGCAACATACCTCAGGATGGTTCACCCTAAAGAAAACTTAGTAAGTTTTTGTAGCGGAAGCGGTTCCACCACCTCAAATTCGAATAAGCTATGACTTTGAGAACACAAGACGAGGTACTACACTTATAGTGGATGACACATTGGAGGATAATTCCTGGAATAGTTATGAATTATGTACAATTATCATACAGTTCACACTTTTCCCACATTTCCCGGTCACTGAACACCCAGAAATATCAACCACACACAAGATTAGTACAGAGCACAACTAAGGAATCACTATTTAATTTAGCTCATACAATCATTAAAAAATGTAGAATTAATTTGGATTTTCACTACCTTTTCAGATATATTAATGTCATATTGTCTTGGAAAAACATTACACTGAATATGTTTTATACAGAATTGCCAAAAATTATTTAAAATAATTTATACACTTTGTAATACAATGAATAAAGCAACCATAAAACCCAATTTAGTTTTAAAAAATAGTGCCTACTATAATTTGAACATATATTTTTTCAGAATGCCAAAAATATTTGAGGCTTGGACAAAGTTAAAAAGAATTCCAAAAATCTATTTATGTACAATTGCGTGTATCTGAAAAAAGGCATCACAGTTTTTTTTTTCAAAACACTATGCAGTTTTCATAAATTTTCTATGTTATAATACTCTTTTTTGTGACCTTATAACATGGGTGTCATTAGATTTGGGGGAAAAGAGGGTACAGTTGAACAAGGGGAAAACTCCATTCTTAATTTTTATTTCTATTACTAGCATATCATTTCATATTATTCTTAGCTCAATTGTAGTTGTACTAGTGATCAAACACACATAAGGCACAACAAACAATATTATGACTTGTGGTTGGCTGATGTAAGCATTCAATATCTTCATGACTTTCATTTTTCTCATTCTGATTCGTCTTCATCAAGCCAGCACCACTGAATGGTTGAACATCTAGTAAGTCATAGCTCTACTCATAGATATCAGGAATTTTCTTAACCGTTCACAAGTAATCAACCTCAAGTTCGGCCTGATGGATTTTCAGTTCAAGAAATCAAAGACAGTCATCTTAAAATTGAAAGAAATTGGTATCTTAACTTCAAATGGTTCATCTAATCAACTGCATTATGTTTTTTCTTTGACATCTCCATACAAGCTATCCTGAGTAATTAACAAATGCAAGCACCATTACAGAAATAACTGTAAACACAAATGGCAGCTCTGCAAGAAATTGTAGGTTATTATTTTTACTATCATAAGTTCGTTGAACTACCTGGCATGGCAGAGACTGATAGTGAGAGGTCACTTAAACAATATAGAACTTTAATGTAGGCAATGAATTTGAGAAGGCATAATCTACCCCAACATGGCTAATTGGCTACAGCAAGATAGTAGGAAACTTACACACCAAAAAACACAAAACGAAAAGCATGAGATAGTTGGACATGAAATAGATAATACATTGCGTGACAAAATCAAACCTGCTGACCATTTAATAGTTTATGTCATATGCGATGAAAAAAAGGATATACCAGTATTTAAACGAGGAAGTGAGTGAGTCAGTGAGTGAGAGATTATGGTCAGTGCTCAACATCGAGGTCATTAGCGCTGGTGAAGGGTGACATGAGGTGAGAATAGAGTAGTGCTGGAATCAAAGGGCGGGGGAAATGGGAGATCCCCAAGTAAACCCGCCGACCATCAGCATTATCCTGCATGATTCCCAAATGTGAAAATCCGGGGACCCCCCTACTTATTGCACAATGTAACTTTTCACGAGATATTCGTAATTTAAGGGCTATACACGAATAACTGAGGAGATTTTTAAATGTTTGTTGCAATGGGAGTTTACAATTAAATTTTATTAGATTGTGGACATACACCATTGCTCATAGAGATTTTTAAATCTTAGTTGCAATGGGAATTTACAGTAAAATTTTATTGGATTGTGGACATACACCATTGCTCATGTAGATTTTTAAATGTTCGTTGCAATGGGAGTTTAGAATCCAATAAAATTTAATAATTAACTCCCATTGCAACAAACATTTAAAAATTTCCATGAGCAATGGTGTATGTCCACAATCCAATAAAATTTAATCACTAATAACTGCCATTCTATTTTGGATTAACACAATTCACTGTCATACCATGATGAAGTACAGTAATGTAATAGTGGGCAAGAAATTTTGTTGTTTAAAAAGTCATGTCACTCAAAATGATGCCCACGCAATAACTGTTAACTCAAGCAAGTCACTTTCTAATTCACCTTTTCTTTTTCATCGTGTTGATTTATATTATTTTGGTGCTACTTTCTTATGTATTCTAATTTTCCTATTAATTTTTTGTTGCAAAATAGTTGGATGTGAATTTATTATCACATATGTCTTTGATAAGTGAATGGCAGGTGGGTTAAATATAATAAAAATGGTTGTTGGTCAACAAAATATTATTTTTGAAAAATATTAAGTACATGTATCAAACTATCACCAACAGGTAAAGATTAATTAAAACAATATATATCATTGGTAACTGAAATTATTTCATACTTCAAAACATCAGAAAAGTATAAAGTAAGCAGTGCCTTATCACATTAACATGAAACTACCAAACAAAAAATCAGCTTTGCCTTTACAGTATTTAAATTGAATTTTTCATACATAATCACACAAAGAATTACTTCCTTCACAGATATTTGAAATAAAAATTTATTATAGTAGAAAATTTTAAATTGCTATCACAAGTACTAATAAAAAATGCACTATAAAAATTACTATGTTCATACAGCCGTTAAAATACTTCATATCAAATGCCAAACACAATATGTGCCATGGGAAATGTCATGAAAAATCATGACTAACGTAGGAGCGGCCAAAGAATAGTCAAGCCATATACCAGATGTGTGAGACAAAAAGTGAGTCAACCTGCCACAAACATTATCTTACATTCAACCACACCAGGCTAGACTGCTGTTGCCTTAACTGCATGCAAAGAATTGTTCACCCTTTCCCTAAATCCAAATTCTGATACCTAGCGTGTTCTGATAGTCCACCACACACTGTAACTATGGGTCACTCTCATTCAATCCAGCTTCATATATATTTTTATTACAGCAGCTAGCCACACATGCATCTGGTAAAAGAAATTGAAGATAAGCTTAAAAAGAACTAATTTACTGACTTATACTTCAAAAATCATATTTATTTCTGTGTAAAGTTTTCTGAAGGAAAATTATATGAACATGTACCTCTACAAACCTTTTTTTTTAAACAGGGCATTCACTACACACATAGCTTGTTCAAGGTGTGCTGTAGCAGCTGATGTCCCAGCGAACGTAGCATTTATGGATTGGTGCTGGTGGATTTCATAGCAGGTTTGGCAATTGAACAAGTCCTAATTTTCCACATCAAGTTCAGAACTAGCTTCTGTAGCTGACAGATGATATTCAGGACAAGTCACAAACAGGCAGAATTCTGCAGTAAACAGGCTGTCAACACTTCACTTATTTTAATTTCCCGAACAAAGAATCAGAACTGCTTTTCCGTGAATTTTCTGGGCCGGCATTGTGGGGTGACTATTTCATGTGGCCTGCAAGTGATCATCTCATCTATTACACTTCCTGAACATCATCTGGATTCACAGATAACGAAAATATTAACATGCTGAAACCAATAAGACTGTAAAAATAGAAGTGTTCAATTTAATCAGTTGTGAACTTCCTGGCCAGTGTGTGTGTATATATATATATATATATATATATATATATATATATATATATATATATATATATATATATATATATATATATATATATATATATATATATATATATATATATATATATATATATATATATATATATATATATATATATATATATAATATATATGTATGGAGGGGGTCATTACACATCTATCATGTCCAAATTACACCAGTTTCATTGTATATTTCTGACAGGTTTGATAATTTACTTGTGTACAAACAAAACTTCTGAATATAAAAAAATACCTATTAGCCACAATTAAGGTTGTCTGTGTTATGGTTCAAAGAATATTACAGGTGATGAGTTTACATAGGTAATGCCCCTGGCACATCAACAAAACATGTGCCCAAACTCTGATACCTCCATTAAAAATAACTTCGCAATGTTAGTTTAAGCTGAACATCAAGAAAAAAATGTGTTCGACTTATGGTCTTACCTGTTTCTGCAAAGTGTTTTCAATAGGAGGGATGTATGCAGAGACAGGACGGTCACGATCATGGAGTGTCACTTCTTGTGGGCGATGAAGAGATGACTGTGATCCACAGAAAGGTTTCTGGGGTTGCTGTGTGGAACTTCTGTACACAGAAATCATGAAGTTAGTACCTACTAAGTATCATATAAAGTGTTGTATGGTACCTTCCTATAACTAGAATATAATAACAAAATTGTTAATTTAAAAAAAATGAAGTACATAATACATCAAGTGACAGATTTAATGCGTGGAGGGGGGTGGAGGGGGTAACCACCTCCTCTAAGAACATGTGTGCATTTTTTATTGTAGTAAATTGTTAAAAATATATACAGGAAAAACCTTATATTTATACAAATAAATATTTGTAAATAATTCAACCACGTATACTACCACACAAATGCCTTAATACAAAAACTCTTATAATATGTATATTTTATGCAAATACAACTGCAAAATTCAATATAACTAAACAACTTTTCCCCTTCTTTCAAGCTCTGTTTTACATAATAGAGGATCGTTCTTGCTTGAGAAGTGCTGTGTGCTGTGTTAGCAGCAGGATACATTTCCTGTATTTTCTTTTGTGGAATGTCCCTTTCGACCCTTTCTCAGCAGGAGGGTGAGTGTGTCAGGTCAAAGAGAGACTGTTCAGGGCACAGCTCTGTTATAAATAATGGCCGATAGCCTAGGACGGAGGGGGGAGGGGGAGTACGAACTGTGACACCATGTCTTCAAACACTCTCAGTATCAAATGTGCAGTGAATGAGAGATGGATTCAAGTTTATGTTATGAAGTGTTTTTACATTATGTTTTAAGGTTGAATACTAACCAGGAAGCTATCACATCAGTATATGTGATACTACCAGTGCGCACGCGGCTTTGCTCGCGTATATTACTTATATCAGATAATCTTTAGTTTAATTTTAAAACCTCTTTATACATCATATAGGTAGTTCTTTCATCATATGTTAGAATGACTAAGCTGCTAGTTCAGTTAACTCCGCAGCAGGATAAGTAGCTATAATTGTCCACGCGAAAAGCAGTCTTAAATTTGTCCCTGCCCCTAAGAGCGACTTTGTCTGGGCCATATTTATAGTCACAGCAATGTTGACATTGTGGGGCAATCACAGACTCTTTAATGTAAGATGGTAACTGAATTAAATACGTAGTTTACATGGTATTAAGACTGATTTTCTCCAAGTACAACCATTGCTGATGGTGCCCTCAGTAACATATTTGTTTTTCAACACCTTCACTTGAAGTTGAGAGGCACTGGGGAGTTTGGGCGGGGTAATGTTTCTCTGAAATATGAATGTATTTGGTGCCCCAACCTTGAGGTTAGTCATATGGTATATGTGGACTGCATAATCCAATTTCACCACTTTTGAACGACTTCATCCAAATAGCAGTACTTTCATCTTCCTTGCAAATTTTGTGTGTCTGACTTGCATGTTTGCACAGGCTTTAAAGGAATTTGAGCCCAGAACATCCCAAAAAATAGATTGGAGCTACAAACGAGTGTGCCACGTAATGTCGAAATTATTCATGAAAACTATTTTAAAAAATAAAATATTAACTTCCTGGGCTCATAGATGTTGTACAACACAGCTCGATAAAACTTTAGAATAAAACTCCTTCTTGCTGGTCATACTTGCTCTTCGGATTGTCTTATTTGAAAGTTTAAATCAAATTTTTCTTCTTAACAATTAAGTTATCTAATAAAATAAAAAAAACTTGTATTACTTTATTTATATACTTACGAAGCATCATTCTGACGTGAACAACACCTCTATATATTTACTGGTTACAATAAGTATCATCGGTTGACAGAAAATTTTTTTTATGTTTTTTCAGCTCTTTAGGTGTTAACTTTGAAAAATCTTAAATTCACATGTTAAATATTTTTGCAAGTACCCTAGAGAAGTGAAAATCACAACAATAGCTTATTCAGTCAAAGCAAAATTGATCACTCATTAAAAATCACATATCACCTAAGAGTATTAATTTTAGAAAAATCGTAAAAACCTTTCTGCGGCCATTTACCTTATCAATATCCTGTAGAAAAAAATAAACTGAATATCTTGATGGGTTCGTATTGTTACACCTTCTCCATATTCCCACTGCTAGAAAAAATTCCAAACTTGAGTCCAACTTTCACATCAATCTCGGACCGGCCTAAAGGTATCCGGGACGGATCTTCTTCGAAAATTGGGGGGTTATGTTATGATATTGCCTGGGAAGCAGGACAGCGAAAGAGGTTCGTGATGCAACAAGGCCAGCCAGCATTGGGAAACCAAAGAAAGCAGGAACTCACCTCACCCCCCTCGTAGTTGTACAATATTGAGGACAAGCATGCCGATATATGGCACGGTTACCAAGTAAACGGGGTCTATCTGTCTTCGGTCTGTCTGTCGGTCTGTCTGTCGTCTGTCGGTCATCCACCAGCACTCATTACATCAACAGCTGTCCAGTTCTCCGCCGGGGTTCAGGATCGAGTCCCGGCAGGTGCGTGTTCGTCCGTCTATTCCGTCTCCTCATCAATCCAGCTTTTGGTAAGGTCGTCAGATTTCGTTATGTGGCAGCAACTCTTAACTTAATATAATTATTTAATAATCAGTAATATTGCCCTCTCCTACTAACTAAACAGAACATATTGTAACATATTTTGTATTCGGTGTACCTGCCATTGTAGTATAGTAAATGCCTGTTTAACCATAACTGTCGTAAAGTCATTTAGCCTTAAATAACATCTTAATAAACCAATAGTGTAACTACCATTTGAGTGAAACCATCCAACTAATAATAACTTATGAACCCCCAACATAATAATAACTTACAAAATAAATATTTTGTAACAGTATGTATCGAAGAATTATCTAAAACACAATCCAGGTATTTTCACCTCCTAAGAGACTAAGTTTCGAAAAACCCTTGAATAATATTTTAGACTATTTTACTGGTGTCTGTTGGACGTAAAAAATATGACATTAGCCCACTGGTTTCAATGTTTATATATATATATATATATATATATATATATATATATATATACAGGGTGTATATTAATTCATGATACAACGCTTGAGGGCAGGTAGTACGAGCCAAAACAAGCACTTTTTAACTATAAACCCGTAGGCGGAAATGTACCGTCTTCGTAGGGGAGCGCAATGAAAACTCAGCGTAGACAACCCCGCTGTGCATTACACTGATCTGTCGAAGGTATTTGAAGCCCCCATCCTCTACCCC
>PNEQ01074385.1:0-31747 GCA_003012365.1 Medauroidea extradentata
CGTTTCTTCTTCTGAAGATTTCGTGCACCCAGTACCTATGCTTCCTCCGTTTCTGTATCTCTTCTTCTTCAGCACATGCTGCGGCTATTACTAGCAATTCCTCATCTGATGAACTCTCCATCGCAACTGATGCATTTCTTCTGGTTAGCTCCGGTTTCTGACGGGCAAGTGGGTTATCGCCGGAAAAATGACGGTGAAGACGGCGCCTGACGGTGACGGCATAGTGGGTTACCTGCTTTAATGATGTTCCACTTGAAATTCGATGGGAAATATGGCATGTAGCTTGATGGTGCACCTGGGCGCCACATTTCCAGGTAGTTGGATATGCTGCGATGCGCCAACATCATGACAATGAAGGTTTCCATAGTTCTCACCAGTTGACTGTTACTTGTGGAATGCCATGACGAGCTCAGTTGATAAAGTTCCGACAATATATGTGGAGTGTCTCGTGGCCAGATAATTCAAGTTTCTGCAAAAGGTCATACTAAATACACCTATATGTAAGTATGATTTTGTCTATGTACAACATTCAGCGGCGTTAGTAGTCGATATTTCTAACGCGTCAGCGAAGGTTCGTTTATATCGCAATATTGGACATGACATTGATGTAGGATACCTGACAATTATTGGATATGTGCTGCCAATACCTCACTGCGAGAACTGGTAAACTAGCACAATATATTTCTTATCTTACATTTAAATTCCTAACAATAATTTCATTCCGCACACTGTTATCTCATAGATGGTTGTATAGGCCATTCGGGATAAAGTGAGCACTAAAAACTTAACGTTTGAAAAATATCACTAGCCGTTACTGTATACAATTCAACATTAAATATATGGTTGTCATACTGCTTGTATGGTTGGCAGCGAAATGACGCAATATAGTTCCGTGTATTTTCCTAATTAATTACAACAATGCAGAAACAATACCAACCGAAATCTACAAAACTGTAATTTATATAATTAACAAACTTTATTTATCCAACTGCATCGCTTAATAACGACTGCAGAATTATCTTGCACGCGCAAACATAAAGTAACATGTCCAGAGAGGTTAGACACGTCCCGTCGTTAGTCGTTACACGCGAAAAGATACGAATAGGCTGAAAGTAGTACTTCAGCAGGGCTTTGTTGAGTGCTCACTTTATTCCGAATCACCTATATTTGTAACGCCCCTGAAGGTATGTTTCAGCAAATTACACAATGTCATTTGCTACTATCCTGTAATGCTGGCTGGCACTTCTAGATACGAAGGCAATGACGCCAAGGAGAGTGTTCGGGTGAGTCTAGATTCGCTAAATAATAGCGCGTAATTTGCGTGTCTCCATAGCAAGTAGGAGTGGCATACCTGGAACAAGTTAGGCGTCTTGGGCTTGTCCTGAGCTGCGCGCGCCGTAGATTCTTCCCTGGTTAGCGCCATGGCTTCAGGACCCTGTCCAGAATTGTCGACTGGCGACGTCGTATCCTCCCCTGAGGACATCACACACCACGTCTCCAACCACCTCACATATACCACTAAGGCAGTCAGTGGCGGTTTTAGATACATATTTGGAGGGAGGGCGCTTATGTGATTTTATGGATTGTAAAAAATACCAGTCATCTCAAAAGTGTGGTTATTTACTGTTATAGAACATTAAAAACAACATACATACAAGTAGGACACATTAAATGTACTTGGATCATCATAGAACAAAACTCCAGTTTCCTTGAGGCGACTGGACAAAATTTGGCTACATAAAGTTGAACACGATTTAGGAAGGGGGAGTATCACCCGGTAGCCCCTCCCCCTAAATCCGTCATTGAGTACAGTAGCTAGGGCACTTTCTTCCCACCACGGTTATCCGGGTACTATTCTCGGCGAAGTCGGTCTCCGGATTTCTGCGTGTGGTAATCGTGCTGGACGATGCTACTGGTCAGCGGGTTTTCTCGGCGATCTTCTACTTCCCCCACCCATTTCATTCCGGCGCTTCTCGATTTTAGGCCCTCTTTCCGTGTAATTCTGCAAAGCAAACAAAAGCCCAATCCTAAGTCTGTGTTCCTGGGAGCGGTACCTTGGCTCTTGGTAACCCCACTCAAACAATATTAATTTAGTTGAAGTAACGCGACATAGTAATTTTATTTTCAAAATTTAATTATTTTAATTTAAAAGTATGTAGAAATGACTATCTGAACAGTCGGCAATCTGAAAAGTGTGTGAAGAATGAGAAAGTAGTTATTTTATTTTACTTTAAGAAAGTAAATATTATAGTTAATTTTAATGTAGCATTACCCCCATTATAATCAATTTACTGACAAATTGTAAATACATTTTCGTCTTTCATTTTTATAATCCTAGCAATATTAACGCTTTCCGTTCTGAATCACTCTGTGTATCTATATTAGGGTGTTTCGCTGGAGATATTTTGTGTTTCCGATGTTTAGCAGTAAGGACGATACAGATAAGTGCGTCGGTTACGTTGTAGCCTCTGTGTGCAAAGCACTGAACCACAGTGCATTATTTCCTTGTTGATTCGCCTGTATAAGGTTTTAAAAGGTAAATCCATGTATTATTTTCTGACATTAGGCGGCTCTAAAAACTCACGAAGGCAGATTGAGTAGGAAAACATATCAGCTCGGGGCGTACAAAAAGTCATCCGAGTAAAGTTAACACCCATCCAATAAGTCACGAGAACGGCTTCTCGATCTACTCCTGCTAGAGAGCAGGACAAACTGATGTTAGCAGACGAAACTGGCAAACTGGCATGAAGAAAATGTAAACAATACACGTAACCTCAACCACTGTGAGGCGAAACTATACACAGAGTTCGAAATACAGAAGAAATAAGAACGAAACCAATATTACATGCAATATAATAAAATATCGCCAAAAAATGTGCTGCGGACTTCGGTCCTATTTAGTAACATATTTAACAAATATATAACATACTCAGTTTATATTGGATTCCATCTCAAAACCCGAATTGCTCGCAGGCGTTCTGACTCAAAACTGGTGCTCAACAAAACCTAGTCACGTAACTGTGCAACTCTAAATTACTATAGCTCGTGAATTCTTGTAACCCATTCCCGGCGGGGTCGTGCTGGACGATGCCGTTGGTGGGCGGGTTTTCTCGGGATCTCCCGTTTCACCCGCCCCTTCATTCCGGCGCCGCTTCATACTCACATCATGCCATCCTCGCCAGCGCTCAAGACCTAGATATTAAATAATAACCAAAATCTCTTCAAACAATATTTTTACAACCGAATATGATAATGGAGATAAAGTAGTGCTGCGTGTCCTTCTGGTGCGGAATTTCCCCGCTTGAAAATGGCAATGAACGTACCTCATTTTCGCGGCTTTCACCTTCGTGAAATTAACATTACAGACGCAGTTAGCAGACGAAAAACCTACTCCGAAAAGAAAATGGTAATGAAAATAATAAATTACTTCGTTTTAAAATAAAATATTAAATCCATTTTTTTCTCATTTCCTTAGCCTAGCTAACGTTAATTCTATCATTATGTCGCATTTAATTAGAATCCTTACCGATACCAGCGTAAATAATGGCGGAAATTCAGGCTTGCCAAACTTACCCATGAGATATTCTGTTATCTTATCTAGGATGATGTGCGAATGTAAGTCGTTAAAAGCATCAGTTTAAAATTGTAGGTTTCTCGAAGCCAATTTGCAAAAATAAATAATAAAAAACAGCAATCCTAGACAATAGTTTTTGCCAACTTTCTGAGCAAAAATTTTTCTTGAGCAACGTACTTCTGAAGAACAGTCACTGGCGGCGAAGTCTCGTTCGCTGAATTGCCGTGCTAAAGATCGTGCTTGTGGGTGAATGTCTGCTCGTATAGTTAGCAAATATTATTATCTAGAATTATTCTGGTGTAGTATTTCCTAACTGACATTCAAAAACGTTTTGATTTCACTTGGTATTTTATAGGGTTTTTTGTTTGATTTTTAAGTTGCCACAAAAAGTAGTGACGTTACGAAAGAGCTGGCCCAGCCGAGCACATTTCGTAGCGATCATGTAGCCAATCACAGAAATACCGTTCACAACTAAACTGCAGACAGAAATCTTGCTTTCTAGGTAGTGGAAGTAGGGCATGACGTGAGGGCGACGACGTTTCTGTGCAGACCGCTGAGCGGAACAACAGTTTTAATTGTTGTAACCGACGCGACGCAGTAGCTAAATATAACGCTGCATGAGCAGGAATATAAATATTTACCGTTTTATAGTTACATTGGAGGTGCCAACTTCGTACCGTAACTAGCTCATCGATTTAAAACATACAAAACCCCCGACGTCCTTCGACTCCTAAATATTCGTCTATCTTCTGCTTTGACTTATACACTTCACTTTTTTTAGTTGGCAGTGTAATTAAACCATCTGTGTACAGTAACTTTTAATGCCGACGTGAACTACAAATTTAATACATTATGCCAGTGCTGCTATCTCATAGTCGAGAGATACACTATTACACCACTAAAGACGAATGCTTCAGAGACGAATGATGTTATACCTTAACATCTTAAATGTAAAATGGATAAAATTCGACACATGTTATAATTATTCTAAAAAAAATGTCGGTAATTATTACTTTAAAACACGCTGTAAAAACTGAGAGCATATTGAAATACTGGTAAAGAGAAGTGTTAGAGAACATAATGTAAAGACAGTCACGAATGGCTATTTGTATCGCTGTCGCTCTCGGAAGATAGTCACAAATGACCATATTTAGCAAAGGCGAAGTTACAGAATTGACGCTCTGATATTATTGTATTGTGCCAATCAGTATACGGATAACTGACACACATCATGTCTGTGATTTGCGGGTTTAACCTCAAGTCGCTGGGTGTTACGGCATCCAATCACTGACCACAAAGCCGAGATGCTGGTGCGCACGTAAGGCACTGAAACAAAGAAGCGGGTGGCTCAGTGGTTAGAGCACCCCCCTCCCTCGAGGCGATTCGGATTCGATTCCCGGCATGATCGGTCCCAAGATTTTCACATGTAATAATCGTGCCGGACGATGCTGCAGTTTGGCATTTTTTTTTTCGGGGGATCTCTCGTTTCCCCCGCCCTTCCCATTCCAGTGTCACTACATTGTAGGGCCATCTTTTATACGTAATTTTTTTGTATCTCCCAGTCGTAAGTCTGCATCCAGGCTGCGGTACCTTGACACTCTAGCACCCTCTTCATAAGACATTTATTTAGTGCAGGAGAGAAAGGAATTAATAAATTAAAAGGTAAAAAAATTAAAAAACAAGCGTTTTAAAAAAATTGTGAACTGAAAGTAAACAATAAATTTAAGTTACATTAGTCATATATGTATATAGTAGGTATATTCTAGTTTCAGAATAACCCCTCTTTTGGAAAATTATCAATATACAGGATGTTCGAAAATGCAATGTCCAAAGTAATAAGGAAGATGAAGGAGACAACTACAAGTATGTTTCGCAAAATAACCATGTGTCGGAAGCAAATAGTTTGGAGTAATGATTAGTCATAGGTATCGGATGTGATTGAGAAGAAACCAATGGTAATAGTTTACAGTTCTTAATTTTTTTATCAATGTTACAATAAATGTTCAAATGAGCACCATTTACCTCAGCACAAAGCAGGTATAAACGTAGCAAGGAGTCTCGTGTTCGTTGGAAGATGTGTGGTGTGTGTTGTATGTGTGTGGCCGCCGCAAGAACCCGTGCAGCTAATACCTCCTCCGAGTTGACTGGGCTAGAATACACTTCAGTGTACATGTAGCCCCAGAGAAAGAAGTCCAATGTGGTGAGGTCCGGTGTTCGCGCGGGCCAGCCTACAGGTCCTCCGCGGCCGATCCACCGATTACAGAAGGTATTGGTAAGTGCTGCATGAACCGGTTCTGCAAAGTGCTGGTGTCCCATCATGCTGAAACCACGTTCTCCCTCTTATGTGTAAGGGTACCTCCTCCAATAACGTTGGCATGTGAACTTCTAAGAACAGTCCCTACATTGGCCACCTGAGTCGAGGCGTCAACATGTACGGACAGAGCAAGTTGTCGCCCACGATACCAGCCCACATGTTTACAGCAAAACGTCTCTGATGGCCACGCGCAACTGTCGGACGTGTATTTTCGTCCAACCATAATACAAGATGTGACAATTGTACATGCTTTCCCGGGTAAATTGAGCCTCGTCTGTAAACATATCACATTCAGGGAACCGAGGAACGTCATGTTGCATAAACAAGCGCACAAACTGAAAGTGAATTGGATAGTCAGCCTGTCCCATGACCTGAGCTGTCATCGAACGAAATGGAAGAAGCAGCTGATCACGCAACACATTCCATACTAAACTATGGTGAACACCGAGCTCGGCGGCAATTCCTCGCGACTTGCATCTGGAGTGTTTTCAAAAAAGGAATAACACATGTTCTTCAAAGTTTGGTGTCTGCACCATCCTTGATCTGCCTGAATTAGGCCTGCGGACCATCAATGCGCCGGTATTTCCAAAGTCTATCTTGGATTGCAGTAAATGTGCGATAATGTGGACATCGTCGTGCAGGGAAACGTCCTCGGTACATTCGCTGGACTCTTTGATTGTTGCCTTCAGCCGCACCATAAACAAAGTGCATGTCTTGCAGTTCTCTCCATGTGTATCGCTCCATGTTGGTTCTACAACTCTGTTGCTATTACAACTGTCATACAGGCCCTAGTGCTACAAACGAGTTTCCTGGACCTCACACCATTCCACTTCTCACTGTGGGACTACATTAAGGGCACGATCGCAGCAGTTTTCATCGCCAGGTTTTTATTTTTTATTTGCACCAGATATTTATTTTTCTTATATTAGACACAAGATGTGACTAAATTTTGCTCCTATGAAAATTTTTTTATCTCTAATAGTTTTCGCGTAATGGCTTGTTAAAGTCAAAATTTGCACGTTTCCTGAAAGAATTCACAGTGGATGAAGACGTTGCAGGCTACAATTTCACGTATATAAAGACAACGTATACAAACTTTTCGTATTAAAAATACTGAAATTTAAAATAAACATCTAAAAAAAATTAATACAAAAATATTTTATTTTGACGTTTGACATAGTTGAACTTGTAGCCAAGAATATCTTTATTCACTGTGAATTTTTTTTCTGTTTGGTAAGTGAGAAGATTTTAGTGTCGCCCTTAAAACGGAAACACGCAAATTTCTTTAACGAGCCGCCCATTACGCGAAAACTATGCAAGAAAAAAATTTCATAGGTGCAAAATATAGTCACATTTTGTGTCTAAAACAAGAAAAAAATAACTGGTACAAATATAAAATAAAAACTTGTTGTTGAAAATTGCTGTCGAACGTGATGGCCATCGACGCGTCTTTTGCCCTGTTGACTCGGAGGCACAGGTAGGTGCACAAATGTATGAGCGAGCATACACACAGCCCAACCCACGCATATTGTATTCCAGCGAACACGCGACAACCTGCTACGTCGATACCGGCTCTGCGCGGTGGTTAATGCTGCTGATTTCGAACGTTTATTGTGACATTGATCAATAAATAAAGTACCATAATTACCGTCGTCGTCTTCTGAATCGTACCCGATACCCCTGAATACCCATTAATCGTAAAATATTTGTTTACGACACATAGTTATTTGGCCAAACTAATTTGTATTTGTCTCCTTCAACTCTCCTATCAATTTGGGCATTGAATTTTTGAACAACCTGTATAGGCGTACGTAGATAGGGAAGTTCTAGGGACATGTATGTACATATATATATATATATATATATATATATATATAGGTCTTTTTGATAAACTATACATACATTTTATATTTGGAAAATACCTATATTTGTTTACGTCCCTTGAACTTACCTGTATACATACGCCTATATAATGATGAGTTACCATGAGAGGGGTTATTCTGAACCTACAATATACCTATCCATACAGTATATGACGCATATAACTTAAATTAATTTTTTTTTTTGCTTTTTGTTTACATTTTTATGAAAATATCTCTTACGTTTTAACTTTTAATTTATTCATTTTTGTTTTTTATTTTTTTTTTTTTTGCTTTTTAGTTTTTAATATTTATAGCTAATTTATTTTCTTGATATTGTTTCGAGCCATTGCAAGATACCGTTTTCGTTACGTTATTGTTTAATATGTTTAAAATTATGTTTAGTCATGTTATTTCAACGAGTCCGGAAAAATGGTTGGTCCACCCTCAAAGAGATTTTGAAACAAAATAGGATAAGGCATTTAATTAAACGGGGTGCGCCATGGTGCCCCGAAATTAGTACATTTGTGATTGTGACCACTATGTTTTCTTTTTAGTTAGGGGCCGCGGTGGTAGAGGGGTCAGGCCTCTCGCCTCCCACCAAGGCAATCCAGGTTCGATACCCGGCACGGTCGGTCCCCCGGATTTTCGCATGTGAGAGTCGTGCCGGACGATGCCGTTGGTCGGTCGATTTTCTCGGGGATCTCCCGTTTGTCAAACGCTGACCAAAATATCTCACTCACTTTACTTTTTAGTTCACGTATTTTTAATAATATGATAGTATGACAATTTTTCAGCTAAATCGGATACCAGTAAGTGTTTGAAGTGGTCTGCAAATTTTGAAACAAAAACTTACATACATAGGAAAATTGCAAGTTAAATAAATGCTTGTAAAAAGCACAACTGTGGAATAAGGCAAGTCCCAGCATCCTATACGCATCAACAATTAAAGAGGTTTTTAGTGCGAAACTAATAAAAACAGATCTGCTTGCTCCCCCCTCTCTCCCACACCTTACGCACATATGTTCACGCGGAATAAAAGTCCACTGCTTAACTGATCAATCTATAACTTCCAGTTATTACTTGAGATGTACTTTTTATCAATACATCTTGCTGCTGAGCGAGGTGGAGCAAAGTTAAGACGCTGGACTCTGCTCTGGCCATCCTACTTGTGGTTATCCATGGTTTCCCGAAATCGCTCCAGTGAATGTTGGGATGGAACCTCAATAATGTTTTCTTATGGACTAGATTGGCGGAGGGAAAATTTCTGCCACTAGTTACGCTGCAATCGCATGTGAACCAGAAAAATACGAAACTGTTGTGAAATTAATTTTAAATAGGCTTGAAATGACAGAAATTATTTAACTTAATTTTAAAGAGAAAATAAACCAATTTTGCGTTTTGGATTATCAACTTTATGTAACTTAAAATTAAGCAAAGCTATGTGATTGGTCATTATGCACCCATTAGTGATACTAGCGCTCAATTTTCCCTGTGCCAAACTTTTAACTTTGATCTTTCTAACCTGTAGCAGAATTAACCTTAGCCAAAGCCGACTTCGTCCCTAGTTCTTGTCCTTGTGTAAAGTTGTATGTAACCGATTTGGTGAAATGTTGTGAGTGAGTGAGAGATTTGGTCAGCTCTTAACATCGAGGTATTTAGCGCTGGTGAGGGGTGACATGAGGTGAGTATGGAGCAGCGCCGGAACGAAAGGGCGGAGAAAACGGGATATCACCGAGAAAACCCTTCGACCAACGGCAGCGTCCGGCACGATTTCCACATGCGAAAGTCTTGGGACCAACCCCGCCGGGAATCGAGCCCGTATCGCCTTGGTGGGAGGCGAATTGTCTGACCACTCAGCCACCGCGGCCCCTGTTCCTGGAATATTGTGGACATGGCCACTACAGTGCTATTTCGCCTCAGAAAATCAAGAGGAAACAAGTCGAATTGGCTGTTGCTTACACTTATATTAATTATAACCTGAAAACACCCAAGAGGAGTTGTGTCAAGTCATAGAAAATACTAAACGAAAATTAAAATTTCAAAACAAAAGCCACGCGAAAAAAAACAATGAGAAAACTGAGGAAACTCAGGATAACAACTAAGAAGAAGATAATAATGCACACAGAACTGGACGAACCAATACAAAACTAGACGGTACATAGATGAAAACACAGAGCACAGGAGTTTCTCTCAGACGAGTTAGTCGCGTCGTTTCATTCTTGGGTTTTGAGACGATATTGCACTGCAATGGCGTAAGTAATATCCACTATATTTCACCAAATAATTTATCCCCATTGCAAGAATATTTCAACGATATTATTCTGTTTAACTGTCTCTAATGACATTGCTGTCGACAAGGTGTAAAGCCCAATAAAGTAAAATAAATAAATCTTGCTGGAGTGTTGGATTCTGTTTAATTTTACTGCGCCTACGGCCAGTAACTCAAGACTTTTTAAAGCCGAATTAGTAAACATGTAAAACAGGTTACATTCTTCCCGGTGCCTATCACACGTCAGTAATAGAGAACTTCTTCCTTAAATATCAAAATACGCATATACCTTATCTTTCAAAACTACACAGGAACATGCAAAGTTTGGACACGCGTGTGTTAATATCGCGAGATAATCTCAGTGAGCCTACGTAAAAAATATAAACATACTCGAGAAAATTTTCAATAATAATAATTTTAAAGCAAAATTATGGCCATTAGAAAGGTAAATTGGATTATTGGCATTAACATTTTCGACTCTTTTGTTTATGACAAGCCTTAGACGTATTATATTGTGGTTTATTAAAGCTAATTAGATTATCCACGGAATTTTACAGTGACGTTATAAATTTATTTTATCTTTCCTAATCAAATCTTGTATAAGATATATATTTGCAATAAATTAATTATGTAGTACCTGCAGGTTAGATTGTATATGGAGATTATTTTCTTAATGAATTATTTTTTCTTTTATTTTTCGAAGAGTGGTTAAGAATGAAAACGTAAACGTATCGCCATTTCTGTAATTTTTTTGTTCCAGAAAACTCGGTGAAAAAAAAAAACATGACATACGAGAATATTTATATAAAATTAAAATATGTACTAAATCCCACAGGGAAATGTGGCAAATACAACACAGAGAAAAACAAATAATTAAATAAAAAATGTGATAAACCAAAGTAAGTAACCAGGAACTCTGAAAATAACTCAAGACAGCACAATTCATACAATAGCACAGACATTACTTAGATACACACTGCTTTATATAGTTATTATATGTTACTTTTTGTTATACCTAACAGAATGTCTACCAGTATTTTAATGTATTTTATTGCATATATAATGTTCTAGCTACAGCTTATAATTACGTCAAGTTTTTTTTCGATAACTTTTGTCCAACCTGAATGTTTTTAATGGAAAATTACAGTAATGGTATATATGTACACAATTTCGTTCAAAATAATTCCATCCCATAGCAAGAATCATTCAAATAATTGTTTACGTGTACTGCTCAAGAATCTGTAGATTTATGCAAGTTTAGGTAAAGAAATTTTCTGCGGGGAAATATACGCCAGTCACTTTAAAATATAGATTATAATTTATTGTATTTGTAGCTTTGAAACTGTTGTTATGGGCGCCGCCTACCCGCGTTAGAGGCTCAGTAGTGACGGAGCTCTAGTACAATCTTGAACCGCGCATAAAATGTTATATCCCCTCAACGATTCAAGCATTGAACTAGCGTGCAGGATTCCCGCCGATCCATTGTAGAATATGGGACCTAAACGATTATAACTTTATTGGTGGAGAGTCAGTAGCAAAATTCAGGTTACGCCTCAATTTGAGTTTCACATACATTCAGTTTGTACGTTTTGAGGAACGGCAGTCTGAAAAGGCAGTTTTTAGCTATGTTGGAGGGCTTTTTAATGAGCATGGTATCTTGACAATGACATTCCGGCCTTGTCTGAAGTGTGTTTTCTTTTCGTACATTGTCACAATGGGCCCATGCGGAAAGGTTTCGTAGGGAAAAATAGTTAACGAATACACTAAAACGCATTTTAAGTGCGTGGTAGGCGGCGCCCTTAAAATCAGTGTATTTGAATAAAATGCTTCATCCTGACACTGCTTAATGAAATCGGTAAGTTACGAAGTTAGCATGGTCACAGAAAATTTCAACTCGAGGCGTTCAAAAAGTAACCTAGAGAATAGTTTCCAATCGTTCAATAGGCCACGAGACTCCGAATGTTTGCAGGATTTTAGTTGGCCTTCTGCCCAAATCACCGAACGACGTACAAAGCTTCGGCCGTTACAAGTTTATTCGAAAAGTGGGCAGAGCATGCGTGAGATGTCTGCTTAGGAATCATTCAAAGAACATTACAAGTGTGTAAACCCGTTTCAGCTCCTACGTTTATCAACCAGCGAGGTAGCATTCTGAAGGACCCGGGTTCGATCCCCGGATTCGGTCATCCTGATTTCTATTTTCCATAGTTTCCCGAAATCGCTCCAGCCGAATGCTGGGATGGTTCCTTAACAAAGGCCATGGCTGACTTCTCCCAGCTCCTGTTATTGTACCAAGTTGTGTCTCACCGTCTCTAATGACCTTGCTGTCGACGAGACGTAAAGCCAACTACCTACCTTCCTTCCTCCGTTTATCTCTAGTTTATTTTCATGCTACCAAAAATGGCTAAATGGGTGTTTTTTACTCCTTTTTAGGTATGAAAACCTTGGCCCAATATTATTTGTAAGTTATAGCGGTGTAAAAGTCACGCAGCCTAGGAAAGGTTTTGAGAGAGTGGCGAAGTGGACGTAAAATGGTATCTACTGCGCAGCTACACACCCCGCATTTCCCCTCCCAACCAGTAAGAGGGGAAATTACGGAGCCCTGAGTGTGGGATGAGCAGCTACAAACCAATCAGCAGCTGCGCACACGCGCGCTGGTTAGGGGTTAGAAGGAGGGGGAAACTTCTCCACTGCGCATCACCAGGACCTTTCCTAGCTTGCATGACCTGTACAATACACCTTTATCGTGGATATTACGTCGTAAAATGATAGCGTCTGAGCACTGTATGTCTCATAAAAGTGCGTTGCCGGCGAGAAGACTGCTCGCCAGCCTAGTGACTTGCGCCAAGAAGCTAAAGAGAGGCGTGAAACACATATTGTGTCGTCCGTACCACTTCCGCAAATCTTTGACACGAATGCGCAAAAGTTTGTAGTAAAGTCTAACGTATGCTTCTACTGTTGTGTTTTACGAATCTGGGCGGTATTTTTTCTAGTTCTGGAAGTATTGTAACAACTTGTTTAGCCATTTTTCGGGGCACAAAATCATGTTTCTAACAAAGATGCCGCATTTTCAAAAATTATGTAAGCATAAATTCATTGTGTGTTTCATACGTAGATAAGCATATTGGGAGTAAAAAAATAATCGTTGCACTCTACAACACCGTCCATGCACCAGGTACATAGACGTCTTATGACCAGTTACCTGTGTCGGTAGCAGGCGTGGTAAAAGCCTGCTTGACGTGCAGTAGCTTGTCTAGGGGTAGCTCGCTCAGTTCTCTCGCCTCCTCGAGAAGATCCGGGTCCGTGCACAGGACTGCGCGCGCCATCAGTAACACCACCAGGAGCAGCACCGCCATCGCCACCAGTACCTCACTCTCTGTCCAACACACACAGTGGTTACATACTGCAAGAACCTGTATGAACCACGTACTTAGAAGTACGCTTCAAGCAGTGGCGAAGTGTGGTCGTGTTTCGAGGGAAACAGCATTATGGCCCTTTCAAACGATCAAATTTCGCTTCAATTATCTGTCAAATTTATTGAATTTCATTTAATGAATGTCGTGTGACGCCATGCTGACGTCATAACCACGGCCATTTTGTCTTAAAATTTATTGAATGACTTGAATTCCGTCAAAGATTTTAGTTTTGAATGTGTTTGAAATTTTCTTGAACCAAAATATATAAAATAAGAAAAGAGGATTTTCTGGCATTATAAATTCAAATAACATAGTATTTGAGTTCTGTAAGTGAATTAAACCATTTCAAAAATAAATACGTCCATAATTTATTTTAAATAATACATACTAAAATAATAACAAATTTTCTATTGGTTTAACCAAATATTTTTGCGTCGTGCATGATAAGTAGTTATTTGTAAAAAAACTATACTGTTTATTTTGTTCATTATTTGTTTACAAATCGTGTGATAACTTTGCAAGCGATCCTTCCAATGTTTATTGAATCAAATTTCTTGACTCGCTGTGCTACTGAATAACTTGAATTCAAGAAATTGAAGTCAATAAAAATTTGATCGTGTGAGAGGGCCTTTATATCAGAATATACGCTGTGAGCAAGTGGTAGTAATGTGCTTGTCTGACACATTCTACATATTCGATAAGTTATTTCTCTCATCTTGCACGCTACTGCCTGATAGATGTGTGAATCGACCAATACCAGTCTAGAAGTCCACAGAGTTGTGTATAGTCATTGCTTAGAACCGCTTCCCTTTGCGCTTCACCACTGGCTTCGAGATATTATAGTATGTTCGTGTTCATAGTCATAACACAAATATCGAGGGTTAAACACTGACGCCTCGTACTGATAATTTGTTTTTAAATTGATTTTCATGGGCACCACCTAAAAAATAATATTTTTCCTGTCGTTAAGTTGCAGGCATGATAATTTTCCTTTACATATCCAAAGTTCTGTATGTTTTTTTTTTTTTTTTTTTTTTTTTTTTTTTTTTTTTTTTTTTTTTTTTTCGTAACTCTACGATTTATTTTCTTTTCATGCAGTTACGAAATGTCAGTGTTTGACCACCGGATATGCTGATATAAGGGGGAAGACAAATAATAAAATGCATGCTAATAAGTAGATACTTGATCTCATTGTTTGTCTAAGTGGTCAGAGATCCTAGCCAGTGGACCAAAGGTTTGTTTCCTGGCCGGGAAGGGGAGAGGAATTTAAGGTCATAATCTTTCATTAATTTCAAACAATTGCGAAAAAAAACTCAAATATTTTATAACTAAATGCTTTGAAAAAATTTGAGACAGTCATACGATACACAATTTTGCCAGAGCTGTTTTTTTTTTAAATAATGTACCGCTTGCTAACAAAAAAAAATATTTTATTTAATTTTGGCCTATTTTGAGAACAAAATATGTGATATACAGGGGCGAAAATCTAACAATTCGTTTGGTGCATTACAATAGAAAAATTCATATACAAGCGTTGATATATAAGTGTTAAAACTGCCAGAATGAATTTTTGATTTATGTCTTAATTTGCGTAAAAAATATTTTCTAAACCACTGCAAAACTAAAGAACGAAGTCTTACTGTTACGACCCTTGGCTCAAGGTGGGTGTTGTGTTTGTTCCTTCAACCCTCATTCCCGCGGAAGACAATGGCGAACCACTGCAGTTTCACCCTCGTCTAACAGCCCCAGGTGTCCACCCTGGGGCCATCAACCTCACGATGTTAAACGAAAATGTCGCAACACAATCATTTTTATAAGTAAACATTGTTTTTCGTTTTCAATACAATAATTAAAGGGAAACCTATTCAGGCCAATGTTGATTGAAATCTAAAGGATGTACCACAAAAAAAAAATAAGAATTGTAATTTATTTATATTAAAATAGTTGTAACCAGCAATTCTGAATGCCTCTAAACGTTGGTTACGCAGTCTACATCGACGTTTAAAAAGACACTTGGAAAGCATTTTGAACATTTTTTGAAGGGAATATGACAATGTTAACCAAAGGTCATATCATATTAGTTGAAACACATATATTCCCTTGTTTTCTTTGTGTACGTGTAAAAAGACGGGTGGGGGTGAGAATATCCTGAAACTGAATCCTAACTGCGAGCAGTTGCTGAATTACAGAAAACCTCATAGAAAAACCAAAACGAAAAAAAAAAAAAAAAAAACAGAATACATTGTACTTACGATGTTAGTCGACAACATCTATTATTGGCCTTTATTTTCGTTTCACCGCGTGTTTTCTGCGATTTTACAACATTCACTCACACTCGCGTGTGTCCGTGAAAATTGTTCAATTTGTGTGCAATACACTCCATTGCAAGAATCGTCTAAAAATAATATTAAGTTATGCCTTCATGTTTTAGAAATGAGATGTTTTGAACAGTGCAGTACTTTAAACTGGGCCACTTCTTGTTTCGTTATGACATCCGCTGACCTGCTGGCAGGATTTTGAGTGTTCGAATTATGAACTGTTCATAAAAAAACAGCAGAAGAATGATCTACAAATGAGTTTCATAGAGGAAAAGCAGCATTGCACACTGGACATAAAAAAATGTTGGTGATGTGTAACCTTCCTTTGCAACTTGTACCCTGTGGCATAGGGACTGGAGATGTTAAAATAACATTTATTGTTAGTGCATTGTATTATTAAATAACTCTTTGCTGTCAAATTGGCCGGCTGGGGTGGACTTTTACTGTGAGATTTTTAAACGTTTGTTGCAATGGGAGTTTACAATTAGAATTTATTGGTTTGTGGACATACGCCATTGCTCATGTTTTGCTGATCAAACTTGTGTTGAATGACAATGTGCAAAAAATAAAAGGAACAGAATAACGATATAAAACACACACAAAATCCCTGAGGAATTCCGTTTGTTTTTTTGTTAAGTATTATATTAGACAGCAAAGAATTCTAGAGATAGAATTCAGTTGTTTGGCTGCTGGTAGTTTATATATATAGCGCTTTCTACAGAAGACACTATATCAAGAACAGGAATTTGACGGGTTGCAATGTTGAAATAAAGACCTTTCTGTAGGACCAAATTTTCGGAATCTGTAAGTATTCTGCTAGAAGCATGTAGTACCGTATTGAAAAGTTTAATAGATCCTTTTTTATTTTATTTTTTTTAAGCAACAGAATATGAGAGTTTGGCAAACTTTTCCTTTCGCTTTTCCTTGCAAACAGATGACTTTTTTGCAACCAGGTTTGAAATGAACTCTTGAATTTGGTTGAAATCTTTAGCACTGAGCACAGATTCAAGTTCGAACTGGATGACAGATATTTCATTGTTCAAACTGGCAAAATTCCTCTGGGATATTTTTTGTGTGTTTTTTATCGCTATTTTGTTCTACTTCTTTTTTTGTACATTGTCACTCAGTACAAGTTTGATCAGCAAAACATGGGTGATGGCGTATGTCGACAAACCAATAAATTCTAAACTTTTTTTTTGTGCGTCATAGGCCAGACGTTTGGAAGTAGCAAGGACGACACAGCACATACATCACGCATCATCCCAGCCTCTAGGCGCAAGTAAGGTTAATTCACTACAGGTTAGCAAGATAAATGTTATAAGTTTGTTACAGGGAAAATATCTGCCGCTTGAGCGCTGGTATCGGTAGTCCACCAAACTAACCAATCACAGAGCTTTCCTGCATTTTAAGTTACATTACGTTGATCATTTAAAACGCGAAATCGGTTTCTATTCACTTTAAAATTAAGTTAAGTGACTGCTATCATTTCCAAGTTTATTTAAATTTCATTTTGCTACGGTTTCGTATTTCTCTGGTACATTAGCGATTGAAACGAAACTAGTGGCAGAAATTTTCCCTGTGCCAAGCTCTCCCATAAGGAAACGTAATTTCTTTCTAACCTGTAGTGGAGTTAATCTTAGCGCAAGTCAATGGACTTGCGTGCTGTCTTGTCGCTTATAGATTGCGTGTATGAGACATTCAATGATCCTCCTAGAATCTGTGACGTAATATTAAATATAAAGGAGGATTGTACACGCTTACACCTGCTTTAAGATGTCACACAGAGAGTTTTATGACAAAGGAAAGAACCGCAAAAACACTTTACAGCCGCGAGGAAACAACCTTTAGATATTACTGTAAGAACTGACGTGGTATACACACGTGCAGCGATATTTGAATGCTATTCCTAAGCTTACATGATACACGTGTGTTGAGTAGTTTTTGAATAAACGTCGGTCGGCCGATGCTCTGCGTAACACTCGGTGGCTGGACAGACGGACCCTTTAGCGTGTCTCCCGAATTTAACATGCTTTCATAGTATTTTAACGCCCCGTAAACATTTCCTTTAAATCATTTTCTGCCTTTCCGCCTCGTATGTGGGAAGCGAGCCGGACGATGCCGTTGGTCGGCAGGTTTTCTCGAAAATCTCCCCTTTATTCGCAGACGCTGCGCCGTTCTCATTTCACTAGCGCTGAAATCCTCGCAGTTAAGTGCTGAGCAAAAAACATTCATTCGAATGATGTACTTCCACCACTTGTGAGTATAACCATTGTCGTGCAACTAATGTATATAGTGTATATTGCGTCGTTTGCATCCGAAGATAATAGGCTAGTATTTCTTATGGAAAAGTTAGGGAAGAAATTATTTTTGTTGCTTGTTTTGCTGACGTCAGGAGAGGGAGGGGTTGCATTTATGCTGGCGATAATGGGTGCTTCGAGTGCAAAAAAGGACATTGTAAAAACCAAACTTTGCAGAAAAACGAAATTCTCTCTATAAACTCCAGCACAAGTATGACCTCTTATCTATACCAGCATAATTAACGACGGCGATTTTACCTAACTAATTACATTAACCTTTTTAACCTGTAGTAGCATGAACCTTCCTTAATTTTAATTCTAATATTAAGAGTTATTTGTTGCATTTTTATTTTGAGGCACGGAAACGGCGATAAGTCGATTCCAATACTTGCGTTATAAACAGCTTCACCTCTAAGCGCAAAGTACTAAACTAGCACGCAGTGTTGTCGTAGAAAGTGTTTTTCAATGGGACTTGTATGCCGTGACTATTATTTTTGTGGAAAGTATGTGATAAAGTCCAAGGCAGGTCTCTATATTTTTGTTTTACGATTACGGCTGGTATTTTCCTAGCTACAGTAATGTCAAAAATCCTTTTTTTTTTTTACTACTTTTAAGGAGCTGGCCCTCATGTTATTTAATAAGCGAGTGGTATTTTTAAAACGATATATACTTAGTTTGTAGTGTGTCTTTTCGTACATAAACGCATTGGAAACACGTTTAATAGCTATGCATGAAAAATATAAACACTTTTCGTATCACGCTAAAGCACAGCACATGCGCAGGTACAACTAACTCTTGATTACAAATTGAAATTCTTAAGATATTTTATCTTGAATAAAAATTCTTCACAGCAAAGTGAGCAGTTTTAAGTTCTAGTTAGTTTTTTCTTTAATCAAGTTTACACAATTACTTCACTTATTCATATTAATATAACTGCGTAACCAGTAAACACGGTGGATAGATTCTACCGTACTCAAAAGTAAACCCCTGATGCCACTATAGAATACATGTTTTCATTCCTTGCGAGACGGTCTTCAAAAATATTCGATTAACCTAATATTTACTACGTTTCCATATAGTTTTGAAAACGAATTGAATATTGAATTTCGAATGCATACGATACCCGTCTACATGTCAACTTTTGATCAGACAGACGTCAATTTCAGTTCGCTGGACAAATTTGTGTGCGGTAATGTTGGTACAATTGAAATTTATGTTGACTGATATGAAATTAATACATATAACCATCTGTTTATTTTTTTCTTTCTGTTACACACGTAAAGTAATTGTTAAAGTATGGATACAAGAAAACTGATATTCGTGATCGTATAACAATTTTTGTTCAATCCTTCATTTGCTAGAAAAATAGAAGCAAGAAAAAACGACTAGTTACAGGAAAAGATACTTTTTCTTCAAGTTATCAAGCATGCGAAACATGGTTCATTTGAACAGTACTCGTTCTTTAATGATTTACATTAAAACTATCACTTCTTCGGTTGGCCGCACATTCCTGCTAATGCTCAACATTAAATTTTACAATAACAAACACGTACCTGTCAAAAGACAATCTGAAGGCCGAAACAACTGCCGAGTATGTGTTTGTTTACTTTCGATTTGTTTTTAATACGATCCGCGTTTCCGTGTCATTTATCGCCTGACTCAATCCGATATACGATCCCAATTTTTGGTGTAACGACCTTGAGACTCAAATCGTTTTCAATCCCGTTTCCATGAGCGTTTTCAAAACGGTAAGTGTTTTGAAATCGATTTCAAAACGACACTGAAACGAAGTAACGTAATGAAATATAAATGATTTCAACAAATACGCCAAAGACTTGGGTTGTTATATATTAATTTCAGTCTAGCTTTCACAATTAAATATCGCGCATGTAACCAATGCAAGACCCATCTGAGGGAAAAAAGTTACGTGAGCTATAGCAATAAAGGACCATACTAGAAATCCGGTACAGAGAAGTCAGACTTCGTAGGAAATACTGGAAACTATCTTTATTATTGAAAACCAAATTTAAAACATCCTCATTTCTAACATTTTACTACCCACATTGTCTTAAAATGCACGTTAGATAAACACGTACGTCAACTTAAATGCAGAGGCCATGGAGGTTAACGTAAAATTGCATCCATAAAAGCGTCTGTCACGAGGGCGTCGTCAAAACACAAAAATAACATTATTGCCGAAGTTTTTGATGGAAAGTTTCTGTGACTCGTTACAAAAACTATCATACAGATATACCGTTTTAGTTTACTCCAAAATAATGAAGTTGGCAAAAATGCTCAATATAACTGCACAGGTCCCTATGTCAACAAACTTTATTTCCCACAACGGGATGAGACGTCAGAGGTTGTGTATCTCTAGTTGACCATTAAAGTAAATAAAATAGGTACATGTTTTATACGAATGAATTCGGTACGTATATTTCATCAGTTGAGTTTTGTTGTCATGAAAACGAAAAACATCCTGAAAATTACAGAGGGAAGAACGTATGCTTCTTCAAAATCATTTTTCTAACAGGCGTGCTACATTTTTAAAATTATAGAAGCATAGTTTAAAGTGTGTTTTCTAAAAAGGCCTCGGAGCCTTGGTTCAGCACTCAAGGGGGGAGTTCACGCAAATTGTTTATTATTTTACTAACTGTTATATTTGTACGAGATATGGTTTGTTTTGTAGACACATATTGTGGCTATTTTTCACAGTAATGAAAAGTTTCTAGCTTTCATAATTTTTGTAAAATGGCAAGTGAATGCCAAAATTTGCATAAACCGGTTTTATACAAGAAACGAAAACCAATTGGCTTACAGAAACGGAATACTTCCCACTGAAGAGCAGTGTCGCTGGCTACAACTTGACATGTATAAAACGTTGCATTGAATTTTTGTATTTAAAAAAATATACAATGTTAACAATTATTTATTTAAAACTCAACAATTTTTTTTAAAAGTACAAAAAAAATATTTAGTGCGATGTTTTATTAATGTCACGGAGTAGCCCGCGATACTATTCTTCAGTGTGAATTTTTTCATTTATGTTTGTCAGTTGGTTTTCGTTTCTTGTATAAAACAGTTTTATGCAAATTTTGGCTTTGACAGGCCACTATACAAAAACTATGAATGCTAGAAAATTTTCATTACTGTGAAATATAGTCACATTGTATGCCTATATAACAAACAGTGTCTCGTACAAATATAAAAATTATTAAAACAATTACAATTTTGCAGGGAACTCCCCTTTAGCGCTGGTGAGGGGTGACATGAGGTGAGTACGGAGCAGCACCGGAATGAAGAGGCGAGGGAAACAATAGTTCCCCGAGAAAACCCGCCGACCAACGGCATCGCCCAGCACGATTCCCACGTGCTAAAGTCCGGGGACCGACTCCGCCGGGAAACGAACCCGTATCGCCTTGGTGGGAGGCGAATGGTCTGACCACTCTGCCACCGCGGCCCCCCAGAGCCTTGGATTTAAATTATATTCGCTGTGGCTAGGTGCTTGTCGAACCTACATACATACATGTCACAACTGACTTCTATTGTTTATGTCGTTGAGGCCAACGTTGTCATCGGATATTTTAGGGAATTTTTACATATCCTGAAATCTATGAATAAATAAGTATTTTTATTGAAATTAAAAATCAGTACACACTTGAAAATATGCTGCTATAATTTTCAAAGATTCAGCATTCTTGTTAGAAACATGTTTTTTCGGGCCTCTCAAAATGGCAACAAACGGTTTATTTATTTATTTATTTATTTTTTTTTTTTTAAGGCAGATGCAGTAACTCCGAAAATTCGACCTGAATTCGCAAAGTGCAAATCGAGAGCCGTGTGTTGGCCTGTACTTCATACCAACCAAATTTTAATTTTTATGGTCACCACTTGAAGTCCCATAGGTAAAATACTGCAAGGAAAACCTTGGGCGACAGTTCGGCGCGCTGTGAATAGAGGCGATAATGCTTCCCGGCTAGCGTTGTATTCTGGCTCTTATCGCTACGCTGGTCACACTCATGAAACGTGGAGATGTGAAACCGGTGAAGACTCCTCTTCAGTCTTAACTCATTCAGAGTTGAATATTGTCGTCGCGCTGTAGTGTCATCGGCGCTTTGGCGTAGCGGTAACTCCCTGCAGCTAGAGTGACTGTAATGTGTGCTTGTTGAGACGCTGGGAAGCTGTGTGGACCCCCTGCCGTGGTCAGCCGCCATCTTCCCCTCACTCCAGCCTACCCTTTCCCGCCACAGAGTGGCGATCAGCTTGGATGATATTTCCAAGAGTCTCCAGCAACTGTGACTGCGGCGTAAAATTACCTGCGACATTTATCGGTGATTATGTCGCGCCGATAAAATTACATGCTTACACTGCAGGAAATTCCCGTAAATTGTTACGGGAATAATGTTATCTTACACAAACGTATTCCGTGGTTTGAGCTTACGGATAACTTCTCAAGACGGTGGCAGTCTGGCTGGTGCTCGAACTGCGTGCACAGTGTTTGGAGTTACGTTTTTTTCTCAGAAACCAGTAAACATGAGTCCACACTACTTTCAGCGATTAGAAAATTAAAAAAAAAAAAAAAAAACACTTCTGACTACTTTTACTTATGACTTAAGACAGCACGCGCATTGGAAGCATTATTTTAATGTCCTCAAAATTGCCAAAGACGGCTTAACCAGATTGTTGTTTAGAAGATACATGTACCGTATTCGTTTGAAATTGAGGTGTACAACTATATTATGCTTTGCTACAGTGATGGGTTAAGTAAAATGATAGGGTCACCAACTTAAATCACACAGTAACACGTTACGGCGGGAACAACGTGTGCGTTTACAACTTTGGACGTATAGTGCCGGCCGGCGTCGCTCGTGGCGCCTCATTGATTTTCGCCTTACACACTGTAACCGGCATATAGCCTTTAAATATAAATAAATAACATATATATTGTAAATACTGCAAATTAGGTTAGAATAGTCGTAGAAAGCCAGTTGAAATTGCATTGTGTTTAGGATTGTTTGTTTTATGTGACTCAAAGGCAAAGATTTGTTTAATGTAATTTAATTTGTAATTTAGTTTTGAGTACTGGCGAGAGGCGCAGTATGACCGGAGGGTTGTGGCATTGTGTCACAGCAGATTGACGTTTAACACAGCAGGGGAGGGAAAGTTGCGAAAACATGGGGTGAAAGCGAGCGAACAGCCTTGAGCCGACGAGGGACACGCGGCTTGAATGCTGAAAACTAGGGCACCTAGAGGCGTGGCTACGCCCACCCCCCTGCTGTGCAATTTAATATTAACTTTATAATTGGTGATCAGAATTTTATAAAATTTTGTAAATAAGTTCAAAGAGATATTAATGTTAATGTGTGCGAGTTTTAAAAAGATTCAATAAATTGATACGGATGAATGACAGGGTTTGTTGTCGTCGTCACCCTCGAGAGACGCGATTTGCTGAAAGTTTAAATGGGGGCGGTCCTAGGAGAGTTCGCCATGTAGGCGCGAAGGGAAAGTTAGGGGGACTCCTGAGGCAGCCTCCGCGAAGGGTGGACGTGTCTCGCGGGGAGCCACCGCGGCCAATTGTGGTAAACCACGATATATATTATAAGAGGGACTCCTGCGGCAGCCTCCACGAAGGATGGACGTGTCGCGGGGAGCCACCGCGGCCATTTGTAGTAAGCCGCGTATATAGAACTCCGGCGACGATCTCCACGAAGGGTGGACGCGTCGCGGGTAAATTCGCGGAAATTCGCGAGAAGCCGCATATAGAACTGATTCTGGCCGCGACTGTCACTAAGAGTGCGATATTCGCGTGAGGCCGTGATTAAAAGCTTTAAAACGATAGTAGGCCTATAGCTAGAGACATGAACTTTTCGCGAAAAGAATTTTGCCCCACTTTGTTCCAGTGCCTCATGTGCACGTCTGCAGTTCTGCTTCATATATATTGGCAGCGTGCCTTTGAACTGTGACGTTTCTCATTTGACTGTACCAATCACAATAAGGTTACTGTAACACCACACGCCTGTGATTTGCGTGTAAAACCCCACGACACACGAATGTCAAACCATCCAATCTCTGACCGTGAAGCAAGTCTGCAGACGTGCACACAAGTCACTGACACAAAGTGAGGCAAATTTCTTTTCGCGAAAAGTTCATGTCTCTACCTATAGCGTATCTCTCGTGGGACTGACGGAACAAGTTCAGGATTCCAAAGTATCTAAGGACATAAACTGTCGGTGTTTCAATGCAATAATAATATATCCCCACACTACATTGAAAGAGAGAGGATATAACAACACAAACACACACTTCACCAGGCAGGTACCTTCAAGTGCCCGCATTTTTGGCAATTCGACATTCTTGCAGGGGATTTAGAAATGCGCATTATAATTTGCGAAATGTTGGCATTTATTCCTAAAGCCCTGATCGAAGGAGGGTTGTTTTATACTTACGAAACCCTACTTGCAATAAAAAAAATGTTTTCACACACTATAAAATCTGGTAACTAATGAAAAAAAATATATATATGGAAAATATGACAGAATACCTTTGAATTTTAATAGTTCTAACTACTTTGAATATTTGCCGTATTCTTAGGTTCGTGCCTGTGGGAATGACGAAGAGAAATAAAAATAATATTTGCCCTTTCTTGTTCACTTGGTAGAGACCTGAAAAATTTGCTGTATATTTGGGCCCCAAGCTGTAAGTTCGTGCCACTTTCGCAATTGACCCGTGACTTATTTGACAGTTCCTGTAAGTCGCTTAGCCAATAGTACAGAAGCTACTAAATGCAGGCCCATATCACTGCGTCATCGAGCAGCCAGTGAGCAGATAATGTCTGCTTGAATACATAGATGTTCTTGGAGGCTAGCCTACATGTCAGTGAACTCGAGAAATTTTCCGGTCTCTATCACTTGGTAGTCACACAAACCATGTATACAGTAGGTCCATTAATGTTCCATTTAAACTTTACACAAAGTCATATTTTAATGAACAAAAATTAATCTAAAGTGAAAGAGTTACAAAACAATTTAACCAAGACAGTGTTTTAACGTTAGATTTCAGCTGATTCCCGATTGATTTGTTGCTTTGGAAGGAAGAGACCATTTCGCATCCTTACACTTAAAGAAAAAGTTTCATATCCATGGACTAGTAAGTTTATCGGATAGTAAATTTACTTTTTATCATTTTGGTATGTACAGTACGTATGACTTTCATGTTCACAATTTTTTAAAACAACTATACTTAAGAATGTAGGCCCCTAACTGTTACTTAAAAAATCGGGCCAAATCTTTAATTTTCTAAATTTCGTATCGTAACTATGAAAGTAGGCAAAAAATTTTATCGCAGTCGAAATACTTCACTACAATAATAATCAGTCATTTGAAAAACAACTTACGTCAATTTTCTACCAAAATGAGTTGTATGTATTATAATTTTGTACACAGGTAAATACACGTATTATTAAACCACATTCAGCGTCATTTACGAGTGTAGCAAGGCACGGAACTATTAGTTTGTGTGAGAAACGCCATAGTTCATTCACTATCTCTGTACAAAATTATTACACCTACAACTCATTTTCGTTTAAAACGGATTTACGTTGTTTTTAAAATTACTGATTCTATTAGTTTATTATGTTAAACATTTTCGTGCAGTAAAAGGAAGGAGGCATCCATAACGTTGCATTCCTGTTTCCGGCACTGCCAACTAAGGAACGTGGTGGTCGTCGGCAGCCATTAGGTTTCCTCGGTGTCCTTGTGTTTAACCACACTTCTACAATCCTTCGCGTTTCCACTTTACAGTTTCACTTTGTGAAGCGCATTCAGCCATGAGGACCACCTGCAAGGTACACTCCATTCTATTATTATTTTAACTGTATTCAATAATATATACATCCTTCGACCTTTTTTACCTTTTCTTTTTACTGTCCAAGTTGATAATGCCCATAATTTAGAGTTCTCGTCCAATTTTTAAGTATTGTCAAGTTACGTGTTAACGTCTCTAATGACCTCGTTATCAATGAAGTGCGAGAAAACAATAAAAGTAACATTAATAAAATAAAGTACAAGCTTAGTCACAATTATTTACAAAACTAGAGTCTCGTAAACTGTACCCATCAAATAAAGGTACATTTGCACAAACTCCCCTCATTACTCAATTTCGATACAAACATTTGTATTTACTCCATGATAATATAGATATAGCCTAGCAATCAATGTCAAAGGACAGCTGCTGAAGCAAGCAGCGTCTATGGAAAGCTATTGGAAACAAGCAGAAATATGTATAAATAAGCAGCATAGATGAACAGCAACATCTATGTAAAGCAACAGAAGAAATCAGCATCGATAGACAGCTGTAGAAGCAAGTATCAAGTATCATCGATGGAAATGTGTTGTAGCAAGTAGCATCGATGGACAGCTGTGGAAGCAAGCAGCACCGATGAACAGCAGCGAACGAAAGCAGCACCGATGGATATATGTGGAAGCAGTACTCACCGAGAGCGTGTAGGCCTACGACAGCTGAGCTGGCAGGGTTATTGTCGGCGACTGGTACGGGAAGTGACGATGTCGACGACACAGTATCACGTGGTCACGGTGCACGCGCGTGTGCTCTGCCGAGACGAGCAACCCTTCCCCCTTCCCGGAGTTCCATGACATCTCGCGCTCGCGCACTGCGACCGCGAAAACGTCACGCGCCTCCAAAATTTGCAACCGTTTTCAAACCTCGCCAACGTATCACGAGTATTCTATGTCCACCGCTTGCACCAGTGTTGATTGTTATATAACCGATAACTTGAATGTACATATTACACATGTACTTTACGTACAACGCTGAATTCGCATTCGGGAAAACCACGGTTCGAGTTCTTGCTTCGGCCATATTGATTTCGGTTTTCCATGGTTTCCCAAAATCGCTTAAGATGAATGCTGGGATGGTTCCTCGAGAAAGTCTACGACTGATTCCTCTCTTAGTTGATGGTATTGTACCAAGTTGTGTGCCGCCGCCTCTAATGATCTTGTAGTCGACAAGACGTAAAGCCCACTTACCTCACATTCCTAGTCCTTAATTTTAATTCACTCGTACGGAGCATAAATAAAGCTGTGCAAGCCCCCGACGATGAAAGTTTCGCGTATGCAGAACGATGCAAAATTAAAAATAAAATGTGTTCTTAGCTCAACTTATTTATTTTTATATAATAACTAGCTGACTGGCTGCGGCTTTGCCCGCGTGAAATTATGTAATGCAAACAGTAACTCTGGATAAAATATGCGATGAAGACATTTAATAGCTAGCGTACTCAATAACAGTGAACTATAAATTGTCTTAGCTCAGTGTAAAGAACGCGTGCAATATGCTCGTATGATGTCATTCATAGTAATTCCCATCGCAAATTCTTGCACGGGATACGAACCCGTAACCCCACCCCTCCACGCCACAAATTTTAAACAATACCTGAGTGAATGCTTAAAGACAGGCCGTGATAATTATTTCGTATGTACAGGCTACAGTCCAAAGAGGTTTTATTTATGAGTAGGTTGGCAAAAAGAAACGATTGTTGAATTATTTCTCCGTGATCATTCCCTTTTTTCGGGAGACTAATATTTTACTACTTTTCACGTCCTTAATTTTTGAATTTCATAAAAACCTGAATTTGATTTGTAGATATTTACATAAGCTTCATTCTTATCAAAAAATCATCTCGATATCTCAACGGGTATAAGCAGTACAGATGATTATTTGAAAACACATATTATTATTTTAGCAGCTTTCAAGGACGAATTTCGAAAAATCCTGAAATTATTATGATATTTACGTAAGATTTATTTTAAATCAAAAACCATTTAAATATTTCCACTGGTTTAGGAGATAATTGGGATAAATTAAAATCACGTTATACTTTTTAAGAGCTTTCAAGGACGAATTTCGAAAGATTCGAAAAATAATTTTAGATGTTTACTTAAGCATCATTTTAAAGAAAAAAATCACCTCACTATCTGAAATGGTTTAGGAGAAATCAGGACTAATGAAAAACACGTTTTACGGCTTTTCACACCCGCCTAATTTTCGAATTTCGCAAAATCGAAAATTAACAAATATGCATTTCTTTGGGCAATATTATGAAGTTAAAAAAATTATGATAACCTTCCCGGTTAATGAGATATCAGGGATTCTTTGAAAATACATTTCACCCCTTTTCACCCCCTTAATTTTATAATTTCGAAAAATCCATTCTTAGTGGGTGCCTACGTGGCAAGGGGAAGCTCCCCTCAAAATTTCACGGTTCTAGGTCCAGCGGTTTGGGCTGTGCGTTGATGAGTGAGTGAGTGAGTGAGTGTATCAGGACACTTCATTTTATATATTATGATAATATAGTAATGTATTTAATTTTAAAAAATAATAACGGTCGAAACCGTTGCTAATTATATATAACACGTGTTCGGTAAGATAAAACTATATTTTTAACATCTTCGTAACTGAGCATTTAATTGTATATAAATACTGATTTGTTTTGTTGAATTTCGTATTCATGAACACTACAATATTAATATGCTACGATGCATTAGTTTTTCATATTTATGCTTTATAACACTCTGATCATATGTAGCAATTAATTACGCAATGAAATACCTCATTAATATTTTATTGTTAAATTGATATTTCAAGCCGAAGTTTATAATAACTGTACATGTGTGGATACCTTGTTGTTAAACAGAGAATGTGCGCTGAGTTTGAAATATAAAGATTTATCTTGGCTTGTTTGTAACCTATGGGTAAAGAAGGTATGGCTAGAATCCAAAAACCGCTATCTCAAAGGATTGGAAGTGTATTCACAGTACGCTACACAAAACATACTTCCTATGATTAATAATAATAATAAGAATTAAATAAAATAATTTCTAATCATCTTCGCATTTTAATACTACAAAGAAATGTTTTCCCGTGTATTTTACACATGATAAAACGTCATATTTTATTAACTGCAGGTGTCCATTTGTATGTAACATACTTACACGAAATTTGTTGTAACTTAAAAGAAAACGTAATTTATTATATGCATATATATATATATATATATATATGTAGAGAGAGAGAGACACAGAGAGTGACACAGAGAGAGAGAGAGACAGAGTGAGAGAGAGAGAGAGACACAGAGAGTGACACAGAGAGAGAGAGAGAGACAGACAGAGTGAGAGAGACAGAATGAGAGAGACAGAGTGAGAGAGACAGAGAGAGAGAGAGAGAGAGCTAATCTTGGGGGAAAAAATTTTATGTTTGATTAGTCTCGCCTGGTGTTCTGGGACGACAGATAACTACAATAGCGGACGTCCACGATTTTAATCAAAATCAATATATATTTTCCCGCTAAACACGGTACAAAATGACGTTTAAAGTTTGCTTTGCAGAAATTGGTGCTGTTGAAGTAAGATTTTACAGAACTCTGCAGGTTTATCTGCAGTAATATAGGTAGTCGGGGACATGTTTCCAGTGGTTTCTCATCAGAAGATTGAGCAAGCAATGGCGCAATGCACAATGTAAAGTGTCAGAATGGTATACGTAATGCTTATTTCGTGTACCTTACACCATATGGACCACATTTAACTGCTTGCAAATTGTAATTGAAGCAGCTGTCTCATTTGCGACAGAATAATTAATTGGTCTGTCGACTTCACGATTTTATGTTCTTTACGGCAACGGAATCTCGCCATTTTACACGAAACAACAATTTAATTACAAATTAATAGGCTTAACTATGACTATTTTATCATTGGTATTATGTAAGTTGTTATGTGTTACGATCGCCAACATGAGTATCTTGATTGAGAAACAGATTTTTTTTTTTTCATACACTAAGAAATATATTGTTTTTGTTGGGTGCGTCGTTGTTCATGGCAGCATAACTGAACGGAGTTTGAATTCTTAAATTGCGTGTGTCATTATGGCGTGTTTTTTGTGTGGCGATTTTGAGTTACAAGTTCGATTTTAATGTATATACATTTACGAGATACGTAACGGCAATAGTGCGGGTCGTATAAATTAGAGTCAATGCACAGAAACCAGTATTAAAAGACATTAACTCGCAGGTATTTATAACTAAGATTACTGTTGGTTATACATTTTATTCAGTACCCATGTATTTAATGAGTAGATATTGTTAATGACATTTTCAGTCCATGGGTAATGTAGATGTAAACATTGTACAAGAATATGTAAATTAAAGCACCTGGCAATGTTTACGTTTACATTCCGCGGAAAGATATAAACTGGCAGAAAATATAAATTAATCAGGGCTTTTCTGAATGCTCACTTTATCCCGAGTCACCTATAGAAACGGTTGTATAGGAAAATACAATATATTCTGCGAATACGATTTAGATTATGTTCCGAAGAATAAGTTGTTCTGAACAAAAACTATTTATTTTTTTTTAGTAAAATTAATTTGTGTAGCCTATATACCTTCAGTAGTTAATAATCAGAGCCTTCAGTAAAATTAATAATCAAATTGGCAAGCTGTATCAGTGGTTCAAAATTAAAGTGTTGTTATGCCAATAATTCGTTAAGTTCTAATTTAATTAATGAGTCTGCACTTACAGACAGCAATCGATTACTCGAGATCTCATGTTCAATAGGTAATACTATACATATTATTTAATAAGCACGGTGTATAGATGTCACCATATGAAAAGTTAATATTTGCCTTTGAGGCCACAATTATATTTTGTAAAAGGTTTATCTCCGATATTAAGACGAGGACAGTTAAATCGCCATTTTTCTTGGGTATGTGTAACAGGTTTTTTGGGGGAGGGGGTGAGGTGAGGCGAGAGGGTCTTAAGAGCCAAAGTGGGTGAGGGAGGGGGAGAAATGTGTCAAGAGCATCTACTGTTATTTGTGTTGTGCTGTTCGAGACATCACCAAATCTACTGATGTGGATGTTAATTAGCGTTTTAACACTCATTGTGAACAGAAAGATGTACGGATATATAGGAACGCTGATGTTTGAAACCAGAAAAGGAGGGCAAAAAAAGGAAAAAAATTGTGAGAATTTCTAAGAAGAAACTACTGTGAAACTTGAATTGTTTTGGAGTCCCAACAGCTGTGAGTATGTATAAGACCCTTAAACAAACAGTTAAAATAATAACTGCGTGAATGTCAAGGATGAATATGCATATGTCAATATCAAAAGAATTTTGTCGACGATATTCTCATTATTTTCACAAACTACAATTTGGAGGATTAATTTATTCCTAAATATGTATATTATCAAATAATAGCAAAGTGATTGTGTTAGTCGTCGGGCCGGAGATTATTCACACCAAAACCGTGCAACGGTAAACGCCGCACTAGCCTCATTCCGTTACTATTAATTTCATTTGGTGGTCTCAGTAAGGTCAGATTCCGTGACAGTACTGCTGGCGATCACGAAGATTGACTAGATTTATTTACTTGGACATACTCCATTGCGAAATATATGACTGTCAAAAGGAAACTAAAAAATAATACAAGAAAAACATAAATAAGCAGAGTATGCTTTAGTCATCAGGATACATACACAACATGAAATTCCAAAACTGGAATCTGGTCAGATAAAAACAAGGAACAAACAGAAAATAAAAAGAAAATAACAAGAATATGAAAATAGCTAAGTTGACATGCGACACAACGATGAGACGAGACAAAAACACAAGCAGAAATACAACAAAACA
>PNEQ01074386.1:8684-31882 GCA_003012365.1 Medauroidea extradentata
GGGGGGGGGGGGGGGGTGGAATGCATGGAAGAGGCCACCAAGGAACAGGGAAGACAACACCAGGAAACCGAAATCAGCAGAGAAAAGTGAACCTTGCTAATGATGTGGACTTTGAGAAAGAAGTACCTAAGTATAGTTTCATGTTGTCTGTGAACGAGTGTTGTGTGATTCAGGGAGATCAAAGTGCAGTAGGTGGTTGGGTCCTTGATTCAGGGGCAACTGATCATCTAGTGGAAGTACAGACACCTGTGATAAATAGAAGACTGTTAGATGAACCAGTTACAATTGGAGTAGCGAAATCAAAAGTGTTTTTGTTGGCAAGAGAGATGGGTGATGTGTTGGCAGAGACTGTAGTACATGGAGAGACAAGGAGACTGGAGATTAAGGATGTGTTGTTGGTGGAGAATCTAAAGTACAACTTATCTCAATTCCTAAATTAGAAAAAGGAGGGTTTAAAATTGTGTTTGAAGATGGTAAGTCTACTGTTCTCAAGGGTAGAAATATTGTTGGAACAGGGAACAGAGAAGGAAATCTGTACAAAATGCATTTATCTCTAGAGGATAATGTAGGTGAGGCTAGTGTCTGTTCAGTGGTAAGAAATGATAAGTTGTGGCATGCTAGGTTGGGTCACATTAGTAATCAGGGCCTGCATAAATTATCAAAATTGGTGAGTGATATAAGGAAAATAGAAAGTATTAATAAGGATATGTGTGGTATTTGTACCAAAGGGAAAAAGACATCAGGGTCTCACAACCACAAACAGGAAAGGGCAAAGAGGCCACTGGAGAGGATCCACAGTGACTTGTGTGGTACTATTTCACCAAGTACCCGGGACAGTAAGAAATATATCTTAACATTCATTGATGACTACACACACTTTACTGTTGCATTTGGTCTGACAACAAAAGACGAGGTGTTACACTTTCTAAAACTATATGAAGCCATGGTTACAGCCAGGTTCAATCAAAGAATCTGTTGCTTTAGGTGTGATAACGGATGGGAATTTGTCAACCAAGGGGTAATTGATTTCTTTGGGGAAAAGGGAATAAAGTATGAACTTACTATCCCTAGGGTACCTGAACAAAATGGGGTTGCAGAACGAATGAACCGCACTATTTTAGACAAAGCAAGATGTATGATGCTAGGTTCCACATTGGGGAAATCTTTTTGGCTTGAAGCTGCTCTGACGGCTGTCTATTTGATAAATAGGAGTCCAACCTCTGCTCTCCCAGATGGAGAATTGCCAGCTAAATTGTGGTTTGGGAGGATGCTTGATTTAATGAAGCTGCGAGTGTTTGGGTGCATAGCATATGCCCATAAGTTTAAGAGTGAAAGAAGTGGAAAGTTTGACTCCCATAGCCGCAAGTGTATTATGCTAGGGTATTGTGATAACGGGTAGTATAGGTTATGATGTCCAGAGTTAAAAAAGGTCATTGCTGCAAGTAGTGTGAAGTTTTGTGAAACAAAGAATAAATTTGAGGAAAGTTACTGGGATAACCATTGGGAAAATGTTGAAAATGAAACACACCCACTTACGAATGGAAATAACGTAGACTCAGAAGAGGAGCAGGAAGAATTTAAAGTGTTTGGAGAGTTAGGTGCTGAGAAATTAGAGAGAGCACATGATAGGAAGCCCCCTATGTATTTGAAAGATTATGTAGTACCTGGGCTAAGGAAAGAATCTAGGTCACAGGGCAGTAGGATTCAGGAAGGGAATGACACTCCACCCTTGGTAGTGAGGGACAGGTCTTTAGATTTAACTAAAGATATAGAAGAAAGATCAGAAGTTCTGGTTACCTTACCCTCAGCAGATGAACTTAGTATGGCTATGAATGTGGTCTCTTTCTGTAATGATGTTCCATTTAGCTATGAGGAGTTGCAGGGCAGAAGTGACAAGGATCACTGGTTAAAAGCTGTGGATGAGGAGATAAATTCATTAGTAGAATGTAAGACATGGAAAGAGGTGAAACTACCCCGAGGGGAAAAAGGTGATTCAAAGTAGATGGGTTTTTACTCTTAAACAAGATCAAGATGGAAATTCAGATAGGTACAAAGCAAGGTTAATGGTTAAGGGGTGTTCACAATAGAAAGGATTGGACTATAATGATACTTATGCACCAGTTGCTAAACTAACCACTCTGAGGACACTGTTGTGTATAGCAAATCATCAAGAACTACACATCCACCAGCTAGATGTTAAAAATGCCTTCTTTCATGGAGTTTTAAAGGAGGAAATTTTTATGGTTTCACCTGACAGAGGAAAAACAGAAAGGGGCATGGTATTCAAGTTGAAAAGAACCTTATATGGTCTAAAACAGGCCCCTATGGAGTGGAACTCTAGGTTTGATCTGTATACGAAGTCACTGGGCTTCATTCAATGTCTAGTAGATAAGTGTCTGTATGTGAATAAGGATGACATATGCGTGGTGTATTTGCTTCTGTATGTAGATGATATTCTAGTTGTTAGTTCTTCTCTTGAGAAAATTGAAGAATTAAAAGGTAAATTTATGTGTGAGTTCAAAATAAGGGACTTGTGTGAGGTAAAGTATTTTCTTGGCATAAAAATCGAAAGAATAGGAGCAGCCATGTGTCTGAGTTAGACAAACTATTTAGTAAAGCTGTTGACAAAATTCCAAATGGAACAGTGCAAGCCGGTGCAAACACCTATGGAATCACAACCATGCCAGTATGTTACAAATAAATGTATTATTAATGAGAAACCTTACCGAGAGTTGATTGGTAGTCTCATGTACGCCAGTCTAACTACTAGGCCAGACATATGTGCAGCTGTGAACTTCTATAGTCAATTTCAGTCAAATGCCACTGAGGCACAATGGGTGGGTCTAAAGAAGGTTCTAAGGTACCTGAAAGGGACATTGAATCTTGGACTCTGGTTCAAAGGGGGTAGTGACGTACCACTGTTAGGATATACCGATTCAGATTTTGCAAATCGTTCGGACAGAAAATCTGTAACTGGTTATTTATTTGAAATATACGGGGATGTTGTCTGTTGGGCAACTAAGAAACAGCCAATGGTAGCATTATCTACTACCGAAGCAGAATTTATTGCATTGGCTTCAGCAACCTCGGAACTCCTCTGGCTGATGCAGTTGATGAAAGAGTTAAATGTAAAACTGATTAGTCCAGTTACTATCTTGGAGGACAATCAGTCATGTATATCTGCATTAGGCAACTAGGAGCAGAAACGCCTGAAACATATTGATGCGAAGTTTCAGTTTGTGAAAGACCTGTACAAGAGAAGGGTGATTGATGTTAGATATATTCCATCCGAGGAACAGAAAGCTGATGTTCTTACCAAAGGACTGGCAGTTGCACCTTTTGTAAAACATAGGTATAATCTAGGGGTAGATAATGTAAAGTGCAAATAGATTAGTAAGTAGATTGTGTAATGGGATGATAAATTGAGGAGGGGTGTCGAGAGAGAACAATTTATCATTTACAAAATTGTATACGAATCCAGATGGTTTAAAATTGAAAGTGTATGTGTGGGGTTGCCAACACTGAGATGTTTTGTAATAGTCTTTTCTTTTTTTTCCCTCCACTAAGGGTGTGGACATTGTGTGGATATAATAAAAGTGATTCTTTTTGGGACATGTGTGTATAATTTAATAATGGACATCAAACCTGAGTAATATTTTAACAAATACATTCACTGCATTGGATGCAGCCTTCATTCTCACTTTTATTTCTTGTGTCTCATAATTTCTGCTATTTATTACAACACCCAGGTCATCATTACAGTGTAAAAATATAAGCACACTACTGTGTATGAACTGTGGAACTTCCTGGCATTTTCAGGGTACATGGACTCCTGATTTTAGCACTACACTTATGAAATACAGTGACTTCTATAATATTGTGTTTCATAAGAACATAATAAAAATTACATTAGGACTTATTACACCAGATGTAACACCATCATATACCTATGAAGGCATGAAACTAACAATGGAAGTAGGCAAATTATCCTTGGTTACATCTGCATGTGAACTTTACTGATCCTTGTTATTGTGAATTCATTTTCCAATTTACTGAAAGTCATACTATGGCATCCACAGAAACAAGGAATGTAATAAAATCACTGTGAACTGTTCTCCATGCACTGCATTACCTCCACTCTACAATAGATTCCAGTTGCCTACCTCACACACTGGTTGATATATGATGATGTTTGAAACAAAAAATTTAATTTACTTATTGACATTAGAAATTAAGATGAGGTAAAGTTCAAATTATGTCTATTTATATGCCCAGTTCAAGTTTACAGCCAAATTTTGCACTCTTGCTACATAATTATGATTCAAGATAGCATATTTAAGTTCTGGAAATAGTTCTGACAATTTCTCACAGTTTCAAAAATAAAAATTGTACAAATGGCCTCCTGCACCAGTGGCGAAGAATTTACATACTTATATTTCAATATTGAGCTCAGAAATTAAGGTTGAGATACCTGATATCAATGTGTTTGGGTCTCTAGGTAGTCACATCATTTTGCCAAGTGTATAACTCACTTGTTATCACAGTATACTATGGCTGGCCTGGGTTCACAGTCAGGTTGTAGTTTTCTACACAAAGTTCTGAACCACAAGATTCTTAAACAATGTAACTAAGTGTCACATAATCAACTTCGACAGTGCTTTAATGAAACTGTTCTTTGCTTCCTACTGGACCATGAAATCACTCCACCTATGAATTTGAATATAATAGGCTACTGTTTCCAGTAATTGAAAGTGTGTCATTATTCTCGATTCCCCAATCTGTATCACTGTAGCTAAGCATATTTGACTTACTGTTTTTATCAAACATCAATTTCAGGTCCCTCGTTCCATTTAAAAACCGGAAAATTCTTTTGGTGTGAGGTGTTGTTAAACTGGCTTAAGCAGTTTACAGCACAATTAAGTGTCCGGTCTAGAAATCTGGTAAAGGCACAGCAGCCTACCAACAGCTTGTTGGTATGGCATCTTCTTACTATACTTAAAACTTTCACAATCACCTTTCATCACATTCTTAGAAGGGTCTCAAACATTTATGCCAGCTTCCATCACAATCGACACAGGGTTACAGTCTGACATGCCTAACTTCTGGAGCATTCTGTCGATGTAGCTTGTCTGGTCGATGATTAGTTTCCTTTTTTATCAGTCTGTGGTGATTTTCATATCCAAGCAATTTTGCACCTCGCCCAGGTCCTTCATGTAGAACTCTGATTCTAGCTTCCTCTGTATTTTCTTCTGGGTTTGCTAATAATTTGCAAATATGATGAGATCATCAACAAATGTTTGTAGCACAAACAATTAGGCACTTATCCGTTTCTTCAAAATATATACGAGGATCTGCTTTAGACTATTGCAGTCACATTCCTGTGCGAACACTGCGTAGATGGTGGTCCCAGCACCTCCCACTTTGCTTCAGCCCATACATGGTCTTCCGCAGGAGCCAAACCTTGCCAGGTTTTTCTTCAAGTTCCTCTTGTCGCTGTACATATATCACCTCATTCAATCATGTGAGTATGCAGTCTCAAAATCCATGTGCAATATTTCTGGGTCCTCCTTAACAGCTAGTGCATAGCAGTACCTCAGTAGGGAATACTTTATGAATGTCGAAACGTTTTTTTATAGTCAATCCCTGGCTTCTGCTCGGAACTTCTGACTACCAGTTAAGATATATATTTAGGTTCTTTGGAGTTTGGGTTTTTTATCTTGAAAACCAATTTTGTTTTCAATACCTTTGTGCCATTTGGTACATCTGCCCACTCATAGGTTTCATTGCTGACGAATTATGTTAGCTCTTATTCATGGCATTCTTCCATTCTGTAGCATGAGGACTTGTCAAAGCTGTTCCTGAGCTGAGTGGCTCACCATTCTCAGAGACACAATATAACACAAAATCTGGGTCACTCTAGATCTTAAGTCCCGCACGTTGTAGTACGCATCATGCGTTGTGGCGAATGCCTTACTGTGTGTTGGTGCCTGATGGCTATATTTTTAATGAAGCTGGAGAACTCTTTGTTTGACAAACTCTATCCCACTGTCAGAATGTAGTGTCCTGAACCTTTGTCCAGTTTGGTTTTCTAACAGTGCACAGTTCTTTAACATGTCACAAACTTAGTTCTTTGAAGCAAGGAAATACACATGAGTGTACCAGGAAAAATTAATTGGGACAAGGAAATATTTGCTGCCTCCGATAGGAACTGTTTCCATGGATCCACATAGATCTACATGCACCAATTCAAAGGTTTCTTTCACCCTGAATATGCTCCATGTTAATGGCAAGCGAGCTTGTTTACCTATAACTCACACTTCACATGGTCTCTTACAGCTTGCAGATTCGGAACTCCATTAGTTACTGTTTTTAGCAAAGTCATACTTTTAATTGTTCAGGTGACTTACCCTGTGATGCCACAAATCTTCATTACTGGTGACAGTGTACACATAGTCAGCACAGACTGTGAGATGTCCTAACTTGTATACACAATTATTTAACGCTGACGCTATATGTTTGTTATCTGCATTCATGATTTTTTCACCATTACTGTAAAAAACTACAGTGTTTCCTTTTAAATTTATTTTACTTACCGAAATAAGTACTGTTATGCCTGGCGCATGGTGAACATTGCGAGCTGTGATGACACTGACTTCCTTACTCGCTGACAACTCAATATCTGCATTGCCCACGGATTCAGGGGGAAGAGGATCGTTACTTGCAGTCAGTGTCTTAACGTTGGATTTGGATACAGGATTCTTCAACTCATCTTTTGTAAAATGCACAGATGCACAAGAGTCTAAAAATCATGGAGAATCTTCATAAGTTTCTTTCATAACCTTACACTCCAAAAAGGTAATTCTCGTTTTCTTGTTACTATATTTAATTTTACTGTTCCCATCGCTAGATTTTTATTTACTGCGACACTCTGTGGTGAAATGTCCCATGCTGAATCAACATTTGAAGAACGAGCTTGGATTGACCTATTTTGATTTTTAATTGCATCTGCTGTAATTACAATTGCCAAGATTTCTAAACCTATTATTATTGGCTTTGTACTCTACCTAAAGGTTCGCTAACAGCAGAGCTCCTAATCACTTGTTCGAAAATGTTAAACTTGACGTATCGCAGATGCTGTGCAGTAGATGTTATCTGGTTGACATATTCTTCAATCGAGCTGCAACTGTCCAGGCAAGTAATACAAGGTGGTGTATTTATACAAGTAAAGATACTATACTTGACTTGACAAGAAACATCTTGTGAGCCGACGTAGCTGGCCTGCTGCTATGGTGCGGTAGGAGGGGTTAGGGATGATTGGCAGCGACTCAATATTTGTTTACACTGTACGTTGGCTGTGCCTGTTTTTTTTACTACATGCAAGTAATCATTTGTATACATTTTACACTTTAGCACATAGAAAATGAGTTATATCAATTGTAAATAGACATATTTAAAATTTTTTGGGAAATTTTTTTTTTTTTTTTTTACTTAAAGGCCACACCCTAACTTTCAGTATCTTACTTTTGGTAAAAGAGTGCGGCCTATATCTGAATACCGTGGTGCTAGAGATGACCCTCAACACGTATGTAGTACTACCAGTATTCTTGTTGTCAGATGGGGAAAGTATTTCAAGTATTGGAATGAGCTGTCATTTGTTTCAAATACAAACATTGTCAAACAGAGAGGATGGATGTGCCATAAGTTCAGATTTCAGTTTTGACTATAGTTCTTTGTCACTGCATAATATGCACACAATATTGTGATAATGTTGACATAGATTAATAATAATACATCATCATCACATACTTAAAAAATCTTTGTTACATTTGTAGGCAGTTTAACTGCATCTTTTCTACAAAGTGAGACATAATTAATTATGTTCAAACTGCTTTCTTCAAATAGTATGGAACTGGCCCAAGTCCTGTTGGAAAGTTTGCATACACTGGGTTTCTCTTCAGATATCTTTACGTTTATGAACTGTGATAAAATTTATCTTGGGTATATGATCACAGGGTTGTAATTTTTTTTTTCAAAATGGCATTTAAATATGGAATGTAGTTTTTCGATGTACAAGAACTTTTAATTTGACTGTAAAAGTTTGTATACTAAAAATTCCTCTCCTCTTCTCTCTCTCTCTCTCTCTCTCTCTCTCTCTCTCTCTCTCTCTATATATATATATATATATATATTTTTTTTTTTTTTCCATATAAGTTCCATGGTGTTTTTCGTCTTGGGTACATGGCCAGATGTTTGCCAATTTATTTTCTAAATGGCCTCCAATTACGGAATATCGTTTTTTGATGCGTAGCTATTTTTATTCATAATGAGGCAGAAAAATTTATGTACAGAAACTTTCTATTCAGATATAATGTAATATAAGTACTGTGAGGTTATTTTACCTTTGGTACATGACTACATGGTTATCAGTTTTTTCTTTTCAACGTGGCTTCCAAATAAAGATTGTAGGAAATTTATGTATAGCAGATTTCAATTAATAATTAGTCATAAAAAGATTGTACACAGAAGTTTTCTCTTCAGATATAATTTTATATAAGTTCCGTAGTTAATTTTACCTTTGGAACATGGCCACAGGTTAATCAGTTTTTTCCAAAGTGGCCTTCAAATAAAGAACGTAGATTTTAATTCAATATAAGACTTGAAAAGTAAGTTCCTCTTCAGATATAATTTTAAATAGTTCTGCGATATATTTTGTATTGGGTACATGGCCACAGTGTCATTAGCTTTTTTTTAAAATGGCCTACAAAAAAGGAATATAAAATTTTGTGTATAACGACATTTAATTCATTGTATGAGTGGTAAAGTTTGTGTATAGAAAATTCCTCTTCAGATATTGTTATATATAAGTTCCATGACGTTTATTTTATTTAATCTGGGAAGTTTTTATATGGAGGGTTTGGAGGTTTTTTGTCAGAATCTGTTTACAAAGTTTGCATGTGTGGTATGAAGTGTAGGCACAGATGGCTCTAATTTACACAGCAACCAAAGAAATTTTGCAGACATTACAGTCGGTTGTTCAAATTTCATTATAGCAAGTGTTTAAATATGCATCTTCAGACTCATTTCAGCAGGTAGAGCAGTGCAATAAAGACTGGCGTACCTTTTTAAAGACACCTGACGTGTCTTGCACCTTTTCATAAGCAGCCATCACCCTTGCTAACAAGCCTTCTTTGGATTCAATATGTGTTTCGTATACCAACTCCTTTACAAATCCCCAGAGCCAAAAGTCTAATGGGGTTAGACTTGATAAGCATGGTGTCCAAGAAACAGATCCGCCTATTCCTATCCAGCGATCAGGGCATGCTTCGTTGATGTGGTCATGCAACAGTCTCATGAAATGGGGTGGAACGCCATCATGTTGTAGCCACATTCTTTGAATGCTGGCGAGCGGAACATCATCTAGTAGGTCTGGCAATGTGAACCTCAGAAAATACCAATACTGAAATCCTGTCAAAAGTGTTGGTAGCTACTACGTCCCAATAACATTGTTGCTAAGTATTCCAGCCCAAATTTTGATAGAATATCTGTGCTGATAGCCCCATATGGTATTTGCATGTGGGTTACAATCATTCAATACGTGGATATTGACTATTAAAATAACCTACCATTGTAAAAGTGGCTTTGTCTGTAAAGAACACAACAGCAGGAAAATCTGAAAGCATTTCACCATACTGTTTAATTCGATGCACCCATTGCACTTACGATAGCACAACTGCTGGCAGAAGGGCCCTGCTATACACTCTCCAAGACTGCCTCTTTATAACGTGGGGTTTGAACTTTCCTCTGTTGATTCCATCCACCTCACCTCAAAAAGTGCCAATTTCTCATAATCGGTTGGTGGCGTTTCTCATTGTGTGACTGGTAGGCTGACATTGGCAGTACAAACGTGCAGCTTTCCTTCTGATGCCTCTAGCTTCACCACATACCAACACCATGTCTGTCAACTCCAAATTAGTGAACGATTCCATGCCCTTCTCTTACACAGTAGTGAAGCTACAGTGTGCAATGACTTGTAATGAATAATGAGTTTCTCTGATGGTATAGAGGTAGGCCAGAGACAAGGCAAGGGGGGGGGGAGCAGTAAGGAGACGAAAACTGCTATGAACATCACCAACGTTCCTACAACATTGAATATTTCATTCAAGTAAACAATTCACAACGATAATGGTTTTTGTTGAAATTTCTGTATATTTTTCACTAGACACACGTCAGTGTAACCTACTAAAAAAAATAACACATGGCCAGAGTAAGGCACTTTCACAGAAATGTTATTTCAGTTTTCATTCCTGCTCCCTTTCATTATAATGTGGCACCAACACAACCTAAGATTGGTACAGCATCTTTCCTCATTTTGTAAAATTTTTACTGCCGATTAGTCCATGCCAAAAATTACCAAGCATGTGACACCATGTTACAGTCACAATAGTGTACCCCTGGGTGTATCAAGTGTCGCCTAGCCACCTGGTTATTGGCACAACTGAAATAATTGCATAAATTTTACACGTAAATGGCAAGTCCTAGAGAGCTGCAACAAGAATACTTTACTGACCAATTATCACACACTTCTGTATATTATGAGTAGACAACATCAATTTTTCAGACCATGAAACATTTTTCTGCAACAGGGTACAATTTTCTTTAAGAAGAGGATGTATATAATATAATTTTATTCCAGATCATGATTTAGTTAATTTGTACAACAAATTTTATTCCTCCAACACAAGTACTTTCTATAATATCCCACAAGATATGCTTTTCTGACTTTGACTTTTGGGGCTTCTACAGCCCTTAATATTTGCGATGATAGTCGAGATGTATCAAATTTCTACTTTTCACATCAGCATTCCAGTATTAAATTTTGGTCACATGTTTCAGAAACACCCTGCATATTGTTTGATATATGTCCTGTTAGGTTTTTGTCTTAGGTACATGAGCACATAATCTTCAATTTTTTAAAATGTCTACCTAATACTTTACTTTGCTGTAAAAGGTAACCAAAACTTGATTTTACCAAGTGTGCAGAGCAAATAATCACAATAATTTTACAAATACAGTACTTTTAAACATATTGTAAACAAATTAGTAACATTCACTTTGAGCCACAACCCATGTCGCATAACAAAAATGCAGTGTTCAAGATTTTGCAAATGTTCAACTAAGGTCATAATACGCATTGATATAACATATAATTGTGGTGCAAACTCTGTGTCATTAATTAATTTATGCTCTCAGGTATTGGTAATTTAAATGTGATTATTTGTACTGCTGTGAATTAGAGCTTTCATTCGATACTAAACTTAGTTTAAGTTCACATTACATAAAACATAATTGTTTATATTTGTAGCTCAGAATCAGTGTTATTGATTCTTTATATAGTATTTTTAAATATTGGTACATTAAGTGTGATTATTTACACTGCTGTGAACCAGAGCTTTCATTTGATACCACACTTGGTAATATACGTTCTGTTATCCTTTTACAGTTAAGTTAATTATTAGGTTGACATTTTAAAAATTTGAGGATTCTGTGCTCATGTCAGTAAGACAAAAATGAAACAGGACATATAAAACAATATATTAAAAACAGACCCTCCATACAGAAACTTCCCAGATTAAATGATGAATTACAATTCATTATATAATTTAAAAATAAGAACATTTACCATGTTTGATGGCTATTTTAGAAAAAAAAAATAATGACAGCCTGCAGACATATGAAGAAAAAGGAACATCACAGCAATTATATAAAATAATATCTGAAGAGAAAGTTTCTGTACACAAACTTTTCTGCCTCATTATGATCAAAAACAGTTATGCATAAAAAAACTACACTCCATACTTGGAGGCAATTAAGAAAATAAACTGGCAAACAAGTAGCCATGTACCCCAAGACAAAAAACACCATAGAACATATACTGAATGATAACAGAACAGGAATTTACAATATACAAACTTTTCCCGTCATATTAAAAATTATTATACATATAAAAACTACAGTCCATATATGGAGACTGTTTTTATAAAAAAACCTGATGACCATGATGTCAAGCTAAATATCACCACAGGGCATTAAGTTAATGATATCTGAAGAGAAATCCAGTGTGTGTAAACTTTCCAACAGAACTTAAGGTCAGTACTGAACTAACTGAAGAAAGTAGTTTGAAAATAATTTTACTTTGTCTCACTTTGTAGAAACCAGCCAGTTAAACTACATGCAAATGTCACAAAAGTTTAATAAGTAAGTAATATTGATGTACAGTCAAACTTCGCTACTACGACAAGCCAGGGTGTCCGAGAAATTTGTCGTAGTTGCTGTAGTTGCCGAAATACCCAACTTCAACCCCTTGAAAATTTTGTTTTGTTAAAATGATTTTCTTTATATGTTCGTGTTCAACTGTCACTGGCATAAAACATAAAATTTTCCATAAAGTAATGATGCATTTATTTAATAGGCCCAATTTTTCTGAAGAAACCAATACCAGACAAGCCTATAATAGTTACCTAGTTTGCAAAAATTTTAACAGCGAGTGCGAGCGGTGAGCGTCGTAGTCGTATCGTGGCATGAATAGGCAGCGTTCGTTGAGTAACAATGTGCATGTTTAGATCCTTCCTTGTGATATACTTGATGGCCTCAGATGAACATCACGGATCAAGACACGCACTAACCAACGTGGCGGTGGACAGCACGAGAACTAAGCTAGAGATAGTGTTTCGCTGTTCCATCAGAATGTGCTTCCACTACTGGTCATCATGCAGCCTCTAGGAAGCGCCATGTTCTCAGGTGCACCATAAAATAAAAATGTATTACTGAAATGTAAACATGACTCGCTGGCACAAGAAAGACAAAGAGTTGAGGTGAATGTCATGTTACTCTTGGCGTAGTTCATATAATCAGTTTGACAAAAGTAGCAAACTTTTTTAATGTGCATGCTCTCATGATGTGAGTGGCAAAAGCAACATCAGAAGTTTGTGACATCTCGTGAACAGTGATCGTCCCTTGGGGAAAGAAAGAAGCAACAAAAGGACGACAGTTCTCATGCTGGAAGTGGCAGGCAAACAGGAGAGAGAAAAAGTGAAAACGTGAGTGTCATGCAGGCACGCACACACAAGCAAGCAGCGACCTTGGCAGACTATTTAAAGATACCTGCGGAGAAGGGAGAGACAAGCCACATCTCCATGGTTCTCTTCCACACTCTCCACCATCACTCTCTAACCAATGGGACACATGAATTTCCCACCTGGAACTATTTGCAAAAATTGTGATGTACATTATATATGAGTTAAGTTTGAAGTTAATATTCAGGAACTGAAGTGGGTGCAAGTGTCCGCGTTGACTTTGAGCAAGGTAAAAAGTTTGTGATTTTATTCCGGCATTGTACCAATAGGAAACATGTCTGGCCTACGTTTCAATGCTACCAAACCTAGATAAACTGTTAGCTGACAAACAATGCTAAGGCTAAACATGCGCATGTTCACACACAGCCCACCACCAGTGGAGTTTTTTCCTACCCCCCTCCTCCAGGCTAAGTGCAAGATATTTCTGCAGAGATAAGGGTGAGTTGTGTGTGTGTCAGCAAAAGGGAGAAGAGATAGGCCAGAAACTGAGTCATCACACGACTTGCCCTGCATCTCTGAACAGCCTGGCATTGGTAATAAAGTTTCCTGCTTAAGATATGTAAAATTTTTCCATTTTATCCCCTCTAGATTACAACAATTTTTAATTTTTTTTACGGGGATTGAGAAAATTGTCATGATAGCCAATGTCAAATGTCGTAGTTGCAGGACTTGACTGTAATTGTCAACCCAAGTCAACCTTATTACAGGATTGTGTTTATATTATTCAGCGACAAAAAACTATCATCATAGTTGCAATATGAACTTGTAGCACATCCATCCTCCCTATTTGACAATGTTTGTATTTGAAACAAATGACAGCTTATTCCAATACTTGAAATATTTACCCCACCTGACAACATGATTCCTGGTAGTACTACATACATGGTTGATGTGTCCATCTTTAGCACTAAGCAGTTTGATATTGTTCAGCTACTTACAGACATATTTGTGAAAAATATGTTAAGTTTCTTGTGCAAAGATGTGGACACTGTCACATGTTTTATGTAGGTGGCATATCACGCACTAAAGATTCCAGATTCAAGAGGAAAAGTTTGACCTTTGATGTAGTGTTGAGGATAGTTTTTTGTAACCACAATATAGCAAGACTTCTCTGTGAATTGTGTGAAGAAGACAAGATTTATCTCCCTATTAAAAGTGCACCTCAAAGTTTTTGTTCGCAAATGGTGTTTGACATACATACTATCACAATGTAGCAACAGCAACGCACATTGCATCATCATGCTGGAATCACAATAGCGCAGTGGATGTAACGCGAAAGGCACAAAGCTAATAACAAAACTTGTCAGCCAATCAGTTTCAAGGCTTCTCTCACATAAGCATGACTATAATGATGCTGATTAACTGGTAAGTTATGTTATTCGTGTCTCACTATTTGCAATGTGTTCATCGCTCCAATGTGATTCCAGCATCAGTAGTTTCAGTACTATTTTGACAGAACACTGATCTTAGTGTATTGTTGGTTGCTCTGACTTAAAATACAGTAATATTTTCATGCTTATTCCTGGAACGAGCAAACATATTTCAATATCAGAAAACAATTAGGAAGCCATAGGTGATGTGACACAATATTTTCTCTATTTGCATGCATTTACAGGTTACAGTTTGATAATGGGACTAGAAAGCTCAGAAGTTACAATTACAGCAGACACAATTAAAAATCAAAATACTGAAAGCCAAGCTCGATCTTCACACATTGATTCAACATTGATTCAGCATGGGAAATTTCGCCACGTGTGGCAGTAAAGGAAAATCTAGTGACGGGAACAGTAAAGGGAAATACAGTAACAAGAAAATGAGCAATGTCTTTTTGGCATGTACGGTTACAAAAGAAAACTGAAGATTCTCCATGGATTTAGGACTCTACTGCATCCGTGCATTTGACAAAAGATGAGTTGAAGAATCCTGTATCTGAATCCAAGGTTAAGATACTGACTGCTAATAATGATTCTCTTCTCACTGAATCCATTGGCAATATAGATAATGAGTTGTCAGCGAGTAAGGAAGTCAGTGTCATCACAGCCCACAATGTTTACCATGTGTCAGGCGTAACAGTACACCTCCTTTCGGTAAGTTGAATAACATGAAAAAGAAACACTGTAATTTTTTACAGTAATGGTGGAAAAATCATGAATACAGATAACGGATAGCGTCTGCAACATTAAAAAATAGTATTTTCCATTTTGACATTTCACAGTCAGTCTATACTGACCGAGTGTACAGTGTCACCAGTAATGACAATTTGAGGCATCAAATGTTAGGCCACCTAAACAGTAAAAGTATGACTTTGTTTGTTGTGAGGTAAAACTATATTCTAAATAAAATTTTTTGCAGGTGACAAAGTCATTAACAGTGACAAACTACATCACTTACATTACAAATCAAAATATTATACTGGATAAGTTTTCAAGAATATAAAATGATGTGATTCTCATAAAATTAATTACAGAATAAACCTGTGAAAATTTTGATACATTTACGCCAAGTAAATCCCTACGTGACAAATTATTAGCATGAAAATAAGCAACAATTCAGATTACAAAAAAAAATTACACCTTTGGTCAGCTACAGCAAATAAAGCAATTAAAAAGCAAAACTATAGCAAATAAAGCTATCAAAAGCAAAGAAGTTTTAAAAAACTTCATGTAGACTATATAGACTTACTCCACACAAGTTTTCAGAGTTTAATTACTTTGGGAATACTAAAAAATGTCTGTTACAATGTAACAGCTTACATTGAAATATCAGACACCAAAAAATATCAGCTAATGTAAAGTAAAGTAAAGTTTTAATTCTACAATTATGTCTTACTTATCTCTGTAGCTTTTACTGATATTAAAATTATAGTTAGTGGTTGAGTGTGTCCAATACGTTGCATGAAAGTGACCATTTTGGTCTGTTAATGCAATATGGAGGCAGGATTTGTAGTGTTGGTACAAAACGTTTTCAAACGACCAAAATTTAATTTCTTTAAAGGAAGGTTAGGAAACAAAAAAAAATTGGGTGAGAGTTTGTATATTCTGGAGTAAGAATAACACTTACTTCCCTGCCTCCTGCTGGATCACAGGGCAACACGACCACAAGGGGAAACATATGACTTCTGGTGATGGTTTGCTAATATTAGAAATGTTAAAACATCAGTACACACAATTATCATTGCTAAGTGGACATAACAATAATCAAATAATTATAGACTGCATATAGCATTACAGTCAATTTATTACTAAGCATGACCAATCTGCTGAGAAAAATTAATTTATTATGAAACACATCTTGCAGCTGTTGTACTATCAGGTAGGTTGAGTCATTAGATTATAGACATCAAGTCAAGCTTGCACTTATTTGGTATAATTACCTCACAGTTCAGCAATGTTCTTAAATACACCTGGTTCAAACCCTGGAACAAAAATAAAAATATAATTTTACTGCAGGGTATTTAAGACAATCATAATTAACATGCACAGAGTGTGTAAGGAAATTAATAGTCCAATAATGAAATGGGGGAGGGACAATGGGGAACATGCACAATTTTTTCAAATGTTTTAATTCAATTCTGCAGGCATTTTTAAGCAATAATCACATTTTCCTTTTAGACTTCTATGTGTTGATTCAAGTGTAGTTGGCGAAAAACGTAACATAAATTAAAAAGCTCGACTTCAGCATGGCGCCCGCTGTGACGTCATCCGGCGAAAATCCAGCGCACTTGCTGCCTTATCGCCCACAGCAGTCGTGCGTATATCACGAGAAGTATGACAGAAAGTGAAAGTAATCATGACTTGGTGCAAAACGAAAGCTATTCACGTCTTATATAGCACATAAGCGTTCTAATACACCTTTAACACTTGGGGAGTTATATGTTTCTGAATGAAAACGTGAAAAATTTCAGAAAGCAGTGGATATAAATTACTCGGCGATATGTCGAATTATCACTATAATCAATTATGTTTTTGTCTTCATTACTTGTATACAATATTTTGGTGGTAGGCTCTATACATGATATTTCCACAAACTTTAATTATTATTGTTAAGTTAAATGTAATCTGAGCGACCTGAACACACACTTAGCACGATTTAAACTCTAGGCATTTACGAGATACAAGTTAAACCAAGTAGAAAAATTTCAACTGTAGTCTGTAAGAAAATACCCTACGTGAAGTTTGAGTGTGTCCAGAAAGTAACCCGAACTAATAGCAAGCATGAGATTGATTGCAATCTGACTAACCTCTGGTGATTGAGCATTCTATATATGTCATCTAGAATACCTAAACTCAAGCAGGTTACTTTTATAAATGCCTTAAGTGGCTCAGAAGAAAGAACAAAATCTAATACATAAACGTTAAGTTAAAAGCAATCATTGAAATATTACATTCAGAATAAATAACTTGTACACAGCATTTTTGAAAATACAAAAATTTCTTGCATTGCATTACGAGAAGCCTTACATAGTTTGAGGTCTACCGGTAGATAGCAGCAGCATGGAAGAACCCAAGTAAATTCAGAAGTCACGGTAGATAGCAGAACACAATAAAATGTATCAATTTTGCATCTAAATATTGGAAAGACTAACAGGTATTGTTTTCAATCAGTTCTCATCAATATACAGGATGGAAAGTAAATTGCGGAAAAGCTCGCGGTTACAGGTAGCTAGACCTAAATCAAGAATAATGAGTAATAGGAACCATGCCTCTACTGTCAATAGTAAGGGTATAATACCATCGTGGAAGTTGTGTTAATGAACATGATAAGTGACCAACAACCACTACAAATGGAATGCTGACCTTCTGAATTCAATTAAGATGCATGATGACACGTAAGCATGGAATAAAGTGTAAACACCATTCCATCCCATGCGATGGAAACGTGGGGTTGCCTCTGTTATTATGCATGTATTTCTGTATATGTACATCTGTAGCAGCCCATCGTAGTGAATGAAGAATCAGAATGACATAAGGAACAAAAAAGGCGCACTTGTTCGAACACGCTCAAACAGTTTCTGAGATACAGGCACTCAAAAGTCCCAGCATTGTGGTAATGCTGACAGGTAGGCAACCCGTGTAGCACGTAACATGAAAAAATGCTGCCAAGGCACTACAGCAGATTTTTTCAATGTATCCCATTTTAAGCTTGCACACTGCGTAGGTGAGAGTCATTAGTTTGCATACACCATCTTTCATGGCGATGTGCTGCAATAAATATTAATACAGTCCCGTACAGCACGTAATTGAAAAGGATCGACTACACAATCTACAGTACTGTCAGTGTATGCTGACAGCACTTCAACAAAACCTGGCATTATGGGTGGTATATGGTATTATCCTGTGGACTGATGAAGTTCATTTTACCCAAGAAAGTGTACTTACACTGAAAGAAAAATTTTGTAGGAAGTCTTTTAGTGATGGCAGCAAAATGTTTTTCTGGTGACAACTAAATAAATTTTGCAGGGTAAATACCCACAAAATATTACTTTCTGTGTAATTGGCACATCACCACCATTGATATCACTGCAACCCTCATGTCGATTGTGCCAGGCGTTGTGAGGCCCGATGGGACATAAACATCTCGTGTGATATCCTGGGAAGCTGGTTGTCTTCCCTGATAGTGTCATAGGAGGTTGGTAAGCAGCGTTTCTTCGCGGAGTATAGCAGGAGCACTTAAGACGGCAGCCTAGTGAAGTACATGTTAGTGTGTGAGGCAAAATTCCATGAGGCCCTAAGAGCGGCGTGTATTGTGATATCGCCGTATAGTTTTTAATGTGTTACTTTAAGTGGTGACCCTATCATTTTATTGAACGCGTCACTGTAGCAGGGTCCAATGTACTTGTAGACCTCAATTTGGAGCAAATCCGTTACACGTATCTTGAGAGACAACTGCGTGAAAAAACCGATTTTAGTCAATTATGATGGCCTTAAAATATTGCTTCTAATGAACGTCGTGTCTTAAAAGTATATTCAAGAGTAGTCTGAAGTGTGTTTTCTTTTCGTAGATAAGCATTGGAAATGCAAGTTTACTGGTCTCTAAGAAACAAACGTAACTTCGATCATTCTGCACGCAGTTCGCGCACCAACCAGGCAGCCCCCTTAAAGGATGTTTCACTAGCACTGCGAAGCGTTATGTAGTATCAACATGATTGGACACCGGCACATTGCAGTGCAGTAACTCATCAGTAATTAGTTTGTATCTGTCCATGGCGGTAGATAGGAAGGGATGGACGTGTATGCTGGCTACCAAGGTCACAGGATCTCTGTCCCTACTACTACTTGTGGGGATTCTGTAAAGAACTAGTGCACCATGTAACTATGGAAAGCATCGAGTAATGCATTGCCAGACTGTATGTTGCTGTAAACATGTAACCAACAATCACTTGCGTGCGGTGCAGGCCACGGTTACGCATTACAATTGCGCCACCTTGCTCTGTATTTCAAAATGTAATTTTTGCTAACAATCCTAACCACACAATATGTACGATTAGTAGTGATACAGACAGTAATAACACAAGCGATTCGGCCATTGCTCCGAGACTGAGAACATGCCATGCTCAGTCCTGCCAACCTTGGCAACCTCCTAATCTGATGGCACACAATACATACTTCTGTATTCTTTTGTTTCAAATATTGTCAGCATTGATGCTGAAGTAAATAGTAATCAAGTTTACCTCTGCATGTTACAGACATAACACAGTTAACTTTAATGGCAGTGGCAGTAAGTGATAATATCACTAGCCTCCAACAAAGGCAATCTGGGATTGATCCCTGGTGGGGTCAGTTTGAATTTTCCCACGTTGGAATCATGCCGGACGATGTTAGCCACTGGTTTTTTTATGGATCTCCCGTTTCACCCACTCTAGCAATCCGGTTCTGTTCAATACACCATTCATCACACATTGATTCTCAAGATAACAGCTGTGAAGAGCCATCCAAATCTCTACACTCAGTTAATTATAATGCAATTTTTCTCATAAATGTCTTTTTGAGATACTGGCACAGTAAACAAACTCATACATGCATTTTTACACTCAACTTTGTGTAATAGTCATGATACTTGCAACTAGAAAGTTCAAATGTACTGGACTTACTTAACCATACTCTTCCATCCTGTGATGAATTGCTTAAAAACAATCATTAGAGGACAAACACTGAACTACTTTATCATCCAGCACTATACTATTACAATGTGTAGTATGCCTAAACGAGAAACTTTTCCATAAACTTTCTCAAAATTCCCTATTTTCCTTTACCACTTTCAAATTCCCTGAATTATACCTGTTTTCTAGGTTTTTCAGCCACTCTCTATGCGATTTTGGGCAGTTGAGATTGAGTACATTGGATACGTCTCTCAGAGCATGCCATGTATATGTTGATTGCATGTAGGCCTACCTTAGTTATTCAAAGGATTATGAACCATGGATACTTTGCTATATAGTCGGGTCAAAATACCATTAGACGTAGGACTAATTCCAACAAAAGGTCTGTGAACTGTTTTTGGCAGTAAAATGTATACTGATACACGGGAAAAAAGTCTACCAAAATCTGACAACTGGGAATGGGTTATTTTCAAGATGGCCACCATGAACCTTGAACATTGGTTAAACTCCTGTCAATTCGTTATATTTAAACGTAGAACAATAATTTTATATCAAAATTATGGTTTTAATGGTCAAGGAATTCATTTCCACCATCACATAATGTCTATGTCAACAAAATGGTGTCAATCCTGATGTACTGTAATCTAGGACAACTTTGTGACACATGATTCCTAAAAAAAAAACAATATTTGAATCACCCTCCGTCCTTGTCAGCTTATGTAGCTGTGCAGCATCAAGTAACTGTAAAACAGTCTCCTAAAATACAGAAGATGAAAAATGTCTTTAAAAAATTACTATTTGTATCACCAAGTCACCCTAATTTGTCACGTAACTTTATGTTACCATTTCTACAAACACATGTTTTTTGTTTTATGTTTACAACCAGTAGTTGAATGGTGTTAACCATGTTTTCGTCTGTTACAGGTTTGAAACATGAGTGGTAATTCAAGACAGAGTGAGAACTGTCCTATATGCAAATACAGTTTGTCTCAAGGTGCCATAATTCAAGTTCATGAGAAAGGTGCTGATGGCCTCAATGCAGCAAGTGTTCTGAGAGGTGACTGTGTTATAGTTACTACTGGCTGTAAAGTCCATGTGCAATGTCGGAAGCGTTTATTTCGGCACGTTTTCACGGGATGTGATTCAACATCGCGCATTTATCGTATTGGTAAGAAAACAGTATTTCAAATACTAATAAATGGTGATCGTGATCTTCATTCTTGTGCATCTGTATTCACTTTACCAGGCAAGAATGCTGCTGAAATAATAAGTATTGGTAGTCAAGCAATGGCTGTTATTTTTGGAGGTAACAATACAATTTCTTTGGCAGCCTTGCGTTATCAAACACTTACGAAGAAAGTTATCACAGGCAATACATTTGTTTATCCAGAACGTCTTCCTCCAACTGAGTCTTCAACCAAATTCTATTGTCTGAGAGTGTACTATCAGACCATGATATGGATGAGTACAGATAGGGAAAGGAATCTTTTGAACTGGGGTTGGAAATTTCATGGCGACAAACTTTTACCCGTAATATGTGATATGAATGCTGCACCAGACAGTCTTCTGAAAATTATACACTGTAACTGTAAAACTAGCTACAGCAATAATCGTTGCAGTTGCAGAGCAAATGGACTTCCATGCAGCTATATTTGTGGATTATGTCAAGTTAATCATTGTGACAATCATATGTCAGATGAAATAGAGGAAAGTGATGTGGACTTTGGGACAAAACAGAGTGACATTTTTCATCTCATATTGTGCTGCATTTCTTCTTGAACTCGTACACATACAACTTGGTGTTTAATATGTGTGTGTTTAAAACATAATATCTAGTATTGTACCAGTATTTTTTCATATTTGCCCGCCATATTTTATTCCGTGGCCAAAATGTAACGGTGGCAATGAATTTCTTAACCATGAAAACCATAAATTTGATATAAAATTATTGTTCTGCACTTAAAAATAACAAAGTCACATAAGTTAAACCAATATTCAAGGTTTCTGTCAGACATTTTGAAAAAAAAAAAAAAACTTCCAGTTGCCCGATTGTGGTAGACTTTTTTCCTGTATATCAGAACATGTTTTACTTCCAAAAACCGCTCACAGACCTTTTGTTGGAATTTGTCCTAGGTTTGGGTCTTTTTTTACCTATATTGACCCGCCTAATAGTAGAATATTCTTTAAAGAAAAACTTTTTTAGTGTAGGCAATTTAATTTACACATGTAATAGGACCATAACAAAGATAAGGTAAATAGATGAATTAACTTGTGTTTACAATACCTGTTTACCGCCTCTGTGGCCAAAGAAATATTTTTTTAATTAGTAATATCACAAAAATTTATCAATTGAATGAAAATTTATCAATTTTATGGAAGGATAGTTTTTTCATGTTTATAAAGTGAGAAAATTGTGAGGGTTATGAAGTAGTTGGGGAAGGTACTAATATAGTGAGCTTAGATGTTTATGATATAACTGAAAATTATAATTTTTGTTAAAATACACAAACAATAATCGGTATGAGTTGTAATATTCACTTTGTATAATTTTGTTATGAAGGTGGCAAGTGTTTTTGGGGGAAAGAATCTTGCACTCTAATTTTACTGCTATGTATTAATTATAATTTCAATTAGGGCATTATAAATACAGGAGATTTCTTAAACATGGGAACTAACTTGGACGGGTGATTCCTTGTGAAAAGGAAAATAGAAAATATATATATAACCATAGTACAGTAAACTCTCGCCAGTCCGTAGTTCGAGAATCCGTGGTACTCAAAAATCCGTGGTTTTCTCAAAGCAATGTCCGTTTTGATTATTGCAACGTGCTGCGCCGTGCTACACTGCACCTAGCTTCTTCGCGTTTGTGCTGCGCTGTGCCGCGCTGCTACAGTAGCAAGCATCTAACGGTACTATACTCTATCCATTCCAAGATTGCAGCTTGTATCACTCCGCCTGTTCCCGCG
>PNEQ01074396.1:0-10995 GCA_003012365.1 Medauroidea extradentata
CTTGACAATTAAATAACATACATATTTAGCATTAATTAACAAAGCTACAAGTGACAACAATCTTCCAGCGGTATTTTAACAAGAAAATAAGTTATATATTGTCTTTACTAAGCACACGTTTTGTTAATTTGTAATATACTTTTCTTGGCACTAAATCATCGTATAAAGGCCACATCTCGTCCATTCCAAACCACATGCAGTAAATGTCATTGGTATACCTTATATACCTACCACATAACATTTAAAAAAAATAAAAAAAAATAATTCACTTACTTCTTTGCCGACTTTGTAGTAACGATTTCTGTGCCATTACTGATTAGGTCTATGTTTTGTTGTGTATCTAGACTTGAGATCTGACATTTAATTTTTTGTAGCTGAGTCTGAGATACGAAACGAACTCTGAAATAAAAATTCACCACAATTTTGACACGTTTGGTTACGTAACGAAAATATCGAGTCTCGCGTGGCCGAAAGACCGTCGGTCATTGACCGAAATCTTCCTTTTTTGCTTTGACTAATGTTTTGATCGTCTTCCACCCATGTGGATTCTCAGACACAGTCAGCGAACGTTTTGGAGAGATGGACGGCCCGGAGAGAGGGAGAGCGGATGTGCGGGAGTATAGCTACAGTGCGGAGGGGAGGAACATTCCAAGGGCAGAGTAAGGAGTGGGGGAAGTAGCCGAGCGCGCCGGCTGCTGCCTGCTCGGAGCGCGCCACACTGCAGCCATAGACTAACAGTGAAAAACTCGAGCGTCATGCTTTACTAATACCGATGCGAATTTTTATTCAATGCAGTGACATATCATTTTTATACGCGCGCATCCCGCGTAAAGCTTCAGAGTACTTATGTATCTTAGTTTCGAAAGTGTCCGACTCGCGCACACCCCGCAAAAAGTAGTTGAAAATAGGCTATTTTGCCATTTTCACGAATTTTTAAAAAATAGTAATCGTAGATTCAGCATGAGCCAAGTACGATAGCTTAGTATCTTCCACTTTGAACTCTTTTATATAAAAAATCTAGTTTCGTACGTGGAAGGGTTTGTGAATAACACACGTATTACAAACTGTCTGCACTGCATCTTTCCTCGTAGCCTGACGGAAGCCTTAACCATTAATTTTTGCACTAAACAATTAGAAAATTAGTTAGATTTTCCTATCTTCAAAAATTATATTTTTGTAATTTTAAAAGCTAAATATATTACATACCACTAAGAGGGCTATATTTTCTACTAAGAAAGTCATCCACAGAGAGATAAACTTTTACTTAGAACCAAACCAGCAATGGCAAATTAAGCTCGTTTGACGTGACAGTTGTCCATTCAACTTAAGGCGTATTCCAGTTACCGGAATTTGCGGCGAGATAATTCTGATTTCCGTGTTCCATTTGCAAATTGCTCCCTCCGAGCGGGCTTAGCGAGCAATTTTTACAGTTACTAGAGACAGTTCAGCATTTCAGTGCAAACATGGCCGACATAGCAGACAATGTTGGTTTAACAACAATAAATAAACAGTGGTAAGCTATATTTAGAATTACTATAATCTTCAGAGAGTAGCTTCTAAGATAATGAATAATTATCATGTATGGTGAAAGTCATGGAAACTAAAATAAAACTAAAAATCAGCTATTTATGATGTAGTTTACACTACAGTGAAGTTTAAGTTAAATAAGGATACGATCAAGGAACCGCCATATTGTTTATACATTATTAAACATGGAATAGGCTTATGTAAATCCGTGTTTTTTATATTTGGAGACTGCATTATGTCTGGTTGGTGTAGTACCCTTTTGACTTATTATTTACAGATCAAATTTAAAAACAGGCACGTCAGAAATTTGGAAACCTGCCAATGTTGGGCCAATAAGTCATTCTTTATGTGTACATAGAAAACTGGTGGATATAGCGATGTGTTTCTGAGCACAAGATTATTATGTTTGCAATGTGTGGAATTTCCAATACCAGGGGTCTTTATAAATCTAATGAATTGTGTTATAACTGCAAGGACTTCTAGGAACAAAACTGGCTTTAAGGCGGCCGTCTACCCGAGCTGCCAGGCGGTGTAAGGAGCCTCGGCTAAGCCATTTTTGCTCGAAGCGGCGTGGCAGGATGGTAAACTAACCGTGGTCTTTGTAGTCTGTCTCTCTCAATCACATCTCCTCTCCAGTCAACACTCACCACCTCTCCAAACCGTTCTGAACGTCTTCCAAGTCTCCCTCGTTCTCCGACTTCAAACTTGAAACATGTAGCAGCAAGCTTAGCGATGTTGCGCTGTGATATGATCTCGTCTCAGTAGTATATTTTAGTATGTTTTGGCGCAAGGGGATGGGGGATAGGATTGTAGGATTCGATGACAATGTCACCGCCGCTATCTTGGAAGACGTCATTTTCCCGTTTTTACTTAAAAATTTCCCTCTTTTACCTCAAAATCAATAAAATTTGCGTTTTTACCTCAAAATTTCCCGTTTTCCCCTCAAAATTTTCCCGGAAAACTAAAAACATACTCAAAAATACCATATTGCTCAATCAGGCTGGGGGAGGCTGAAAAGGAGCAACAAGCAGCCTGAATGAGCAATATTTCTCATCGGCAATTATGTTAACAGCTACCACCTTGTCCGGGATACCTGCTGTCAATTAATTCAATCAAATAAACTATAGGAGTTTTCTCATAGTCTTCCGAATTTTTTTTCTAATTCGCATTCCTACCAACTCCCACGTATACCTCATAATGTAAAAATATATTTCTAGTAAAAATAAGTTAAGTAAATACTTCACCTGTGTGGGCTCCCCCACTCTCTCTCATGCCAATAACTTAAACCAGACTCCTATTCTAGCTATTCCCGAACCAGTTTAAATAAATTCAATCAAATAAAGTATAGAGGTTTTCTCCGAGTCTTCCAAATTTTTTTTCCATTTTTCATTCCAACCTAAACTCACTTTCACCTCATCACATAAAACATTTTTTAAATTAAAATTAATATAAGTAATAAACTATACCACACCTAAGCGAGCTCCCTCCACACCACTAGCTATTCCCAAACAATTTAAAATAAATCCAATAAAATAAAGCTTAGGGGTATTCTCCGAGTTTTCCGAAGAATTTTCTAATTCGCATTCCTATTTTTTTTTCGTTTAATTAAAAAAATAACTAACACTATATGCCTAGGTAGGGCTTCCTTAGTACCCCACCATACTTTACAGTCAAGTCACTGCCAGAGACCTCCCCCTCCCATCATCGCCAAACTCTTTTGGACTTCCCCTTTCTTCCCAAGTCACCACATTCATGCTAATCACACGACACTCCTCCCCACCGTACCTGATACCATCCTGTACAACCTCCCGATCCTCGTCGAGTCAGCACATACATGTGCCGCAGTATGGTGCAATACTGTACTTCCCCTTACTCCCCCATCACATTAGTCGTCACATTCCTGAGATGTGACATCATATTGGTGTTGTAGCATGATGCAACTCTGTAGGTGACTTTCAGTATCAGCATTTTAAATGATTCAGTATAGCTAACAGACTCCATCTTCCAAAACTTTGGATGTAGAGTTTTTTTGTTCTATCTGCATTCATCTACTGTTTCAATACATCCCCGATTTATCCTATCACTGTATAATTGATTATGTTTCAGCCACTACCAGTGACAGAGTTAATCAACTTCTAAGAACTCTTTCGTTTTCACACACCATTCAAATGCACAAACCACAACACACAAAAGCCCATCAGTAACATTTACACCACGTCAAATTTACCCAGTAAAACCATATCAAGCATAAGCATGAGTCTTTCACTATAGCACCAGCAGTATAAATCAACATTATTCACCTATTTATCTCAGCCCTCCTTCTACCCAGACTAGTTTTAGTTATTTCGTGAACTTTCAGCCAAGTCACTTGCAAGCATATAAAATTTACTTTAGCCTAAACTTTGCTGGTTTAACCCAGCTGAACATGTTTTACACTGACAATACATTTGTTATATATTTTTCTTCTTGTTTTTACACTTGAAAGACTATATATATACTAAAAGAAATTCCAGATTAAATATCTCTATACAGTATTTTCTTTCCATTAACACGCATTATTTCAACATTATAAAAACAGAAAATAATCACATTAGCTACACACTCAGTACAAATTTATACATACCGATAAAACACTCAATATTATGGTTTCCAAGTTCTCATCTTAACTCGCTCGGTAACTGTCTTTAAAGTAGGATATATTCGTAATTTGTTCACATAGTTTTATAAATAACATCTAGGTTTACAAATTATGTCGCATTAGTTAAAATTATAGTTATCTACTGATACTTAGAGACAAGGTATTTATTTATTTAGCGGTGTCAACACACTTGTTCTCAGTTCCAGGTTATTCACCGAATCCAGGGCCCAGCCCGAAACTTTCAAAACAATTTCCTCTTCTTCTTTACATAGCTTCTGTATATTTTTCTCAACAGCGTTTTCAATTTCATGTACATTATAAACAGGAACATTCGACGTCTTGAATGCTTTTCTGCTGTATCCTTCATCATACGGTTCTGGTTTTGTGTAGCTACAGTCCAACCACATATTATATTTTAAAGGACCATGATTTTCCACTTCGTCGGTAAGTTGCTAGGAAAGAAAAAACAAATTTTGAAGAACTTGTTAAATTTGGCGCAACATGATCTTTTAGATTGCCCTTGAAAGCAGATTGATTCAGAAAAAAGCCATTTATGTTAGGCTTCACCTCATCAACTACAAACCGTGGTTGCGATGCATGACCAGGATGACGAGACCATAGGTGTTACAGACGAGGTACTCTTGCATTCAGCTTGAGAACACTTCTTCATATCAAATTCAGAAGATCAAGGCTGAATCTGTTGTTCCACTGCAGCTGATACAGAATAATTGTTACAAAGTTTCCAGTGCATCTTTAAATTATCCATGCGAGTATACTGTTGGTGACACTTACCACAGTGGGAAACCTTACGGATAATACTCCTTTCACATTTATTCTTCTTGTGTCTTCTTGCATCATGATTGTATGCAAATGTTTTGTTGCAGTAGTTACAAAGATACTTTACCATAGAGCTACCATCAGCATTTATCGATGATCCTTCGCACTCCTTCGGTACTTGCAGCAGATGATGCTTTGCAGTCAATGTAGGAAGGCCTTTACATATTTTTAGATGTCTTTTCACGTTACTACGTCATCCAAACATATATTTACACTTTTCACATGTAAACATATCACGCTCTGCATTCCGATAACACCCAGCTTTATGCTGTCGAGAATTGTAATTTTTAGCGGAAGTCTTCTTACAGTAATGACATGAATGAGTAACTGCTGCGAGATCCATTTTCAACCAACAGCACGTTATATTCAGCCAATATGATCTCTTCAAAGACTGAGGGGCAACTGAGCATTTTGCTTCCAGCTGCAGCTATAACTACTTACCAGTAGCATGTATACCGCACACTCTGCACATAGCTCCGCATGTAGCTTCACACTTTCTTCATACTCAACTATTTCTATTTACAATTTGTATGCCCCTACCCTCCTTGAGCACCAACATATTTATTTAATTTTTCTTACATTTCATTAGTTATTTTCTATGCCACTTTGAAATTTCCCATTTCGCTTACATATCATTTTTAATACTTTTCATCTTATGTTAGTCTTATATACTGTGTTTCCCTACTAGGATTTACGGGGATCATACCTTGTATAGGGTTTACATTATTTTATATACTTTGAGACCTAAATATTCTCCGCTTTCAATACTTTAACAAAAACTTTCAAGTCACAGGATCCAAATTGCACCAACCAGTTCCACCCTGTCATTATCTGTATTGAAACATTGTAGAATAACTAAATTTCACATAATGTGATTAAGCAACCATTTACCTTACAGTAAGAAGTCAATTACCATAGTTCCAATTTTTTCGTCGTTAAATTTCACAGTACTAGACTGTACATTTTTACTTTAAACTGTAATTCATTTACAAATATGTATTATCAAAACAACCATAAACCTCTATCTCCTGCATATCTGCCTTTATTCATAACTCAACTCAACCTCTCCGATCACTTTCCTCTTAACAGACTTCACTTGAACTCAGAAACCAAGCCTTTCATTGATAGCAAACCTTCTATCATAGCAGCCCTAACATTAATTATAATTAGGTAACACTTACCAAGTATACACTAACCTAAACCTAACAACAACATAGATCAAACCCTCAATATAACGAACCATAAGAACCAACCCACCGATTTCACTAACATTAGCAAAATCTCACAGTTAAATCAAGGAAGTAAAATACCATTAAATATCCGAAAGAGCAGGACAGCGGCGAACATCTACAAATATACTCTACATAAAGAAAGCATTAATATATTTATCTAACAACTGAGCTAACTGCCCCCCGCAGTTAAAACAACTATATAAGCCATAATTTTATTCATCACATCACTAATCCTTGTATGAACATAGCTACCACCCATTATATTTACCATAAGAACACAAAGAGAAAGAGCACAAGCAAATCAAAAATATGTAACCAAAGTACATACATACCATACATCACCAAAGAAAACCAACTTATACTTATCAAACCCCTAAGACATTTCACATCACAGACAAAAATTCTACTGTGAAGCACACACGCTACACACCAAATGAACATACCATATATCATACACACACCACATACACACACCCTGTACACACAACCACTCCCTCCCTCAACTCTACAACACCCTCCACACCCATACCATAAGGCCATATACTCATTCACTTGCAATACACTCCACCACACAAAAAATCGCACAACTTTATTACTCCGCACACATCAGAGTACAATCCACACACACAGCACTGCAGACACCTCACATAGCACTGCATTCTGCGCACATATCATTACAGACTCCGCACAAAGCACTGTAGACACCGCACACATCTCCACAAGCTCAAACATAATACCACAGGCTCCACACACGACCGTGCATTCCCCATACAAAACTTTACCCTCTACACAAATATCACTAATGTTGTGAATGACTCCATGTACTCTCCACATGCTCCACACACATATTAGCACACCCTCCACACATGTCCCCATACCATCCACACATCGCACTACAGACACCTCACATAAAACTGCAGGAACCGCACATAAATCACAAGAACAGCACATAAAAACACAGGAACCGGACATAAAACTGCAGGCATCTCACACAAAACAGCAGGCACCTCACATATAACTGCTGGCACCTCACGTAAAACTGCAGGAACCGCACATAAAACAGCATGCACCTTACATAAATCAGCAGACACCTCACACAAATACGCCTGCAACGCTCACAAATACGCCCGCTCCGCACACTACTACGTTCGCTCCGCACACAAATATGCCTGCTCCGCACACAAATATGCATGCTCTGCACACAAAAACGCTCGCCCCGCACATATTTCATATGCTCCGCACATAAAACTACCGGCTCCGCATGTATTTCATATGCTCCGCACATAAAACTACCGGCTCCGCATGTATTTCATATGCTCCGCACATAAAAACACCTACTACGCACATATTTCATATGCTCCGCACGTGTATCTGCATGCCTCATACATGTCCACAGAACCTCCAAACATGTTCCTACACATGTTTCCACACCCTCCACACATTTCCCCACACCCTGCAAACATGTCCCCATACATGTTCCAAAAACCCTCCACCGATGGCATCGATTTGTCCTGGCTTCACATAATCGCATTTCAGCAAGAATTTAAGGACTCTGCAGTTATTGCCTTTATTTTTTACTTACTGTATACTATGATGTTTCCATACGTATGTATAAGTCAGGTATTCGCACTGGTGTTATCAATATCAGATTCGTAAGGCTTCACATTCCCACGCAATGCAGTTTCCACATTGACGAACCTGAACTTTACTGTCATACCAGAACCTACTACTATTTTAGGGCGGATTGATGGCGTCCTGGAGCAGAATGGCCGAGTAGGTTCCAGTTATTGCTCACATATAGCTTTTTCTGAGGTGGTCGTGCTACTTTACCCTTACAGATCTTCGTGTGCTGGCCAGATTGTCAAACGAGCGAACTAGGCACTGCAGTAGTTGCACTTCAGCAGATTTCTTTCCATACTATGCCCACAATCTGCCTTATGTCGACGAACACTGCAAAAATTCGGCGAACTTCTTCTTGCGATACTTACAGCATTTAGTCACTTCTCTCTTGACACTACGATTACAGTTACATAGTTGCTTAATCAACTTGTCTTTGCGAGTGATTGTTACACCACACCGCTCACGTATCAGATACTCTTCATATCATGGATTGAAGAAACAGATCTTCTAATGTCTCAGCGTATTATTTCGCAAAGTAACGACTTTACCACAGAACTTACAGTAACTAATGTTAAAATAAGAAAATCGGTCCTTCCAATACGCTAGTTATTTCTTCTACAAACCAGACAAACCTAACCTAAAATCCCTTTTTGCTCTTTACCCTAACACAATATCTCGGTGAATACAATATTCACTAGCTAAATAGCGCGATGGGCTCAACGTAGCACACTTAATAAGCACTCGAAGTAGGCTGTGCGTACAGAGATAGTACTCGAACGACAAAATCAGTAACTGAACGTGGCATTTCATGTAACTGTTTATTTACCTTCACTATTTGCATATTTCGTACACTGTATGTATATTTTGCTAGCATTCATAGCCTCTGACGTAAAAAACATAGGCCTCATACAGTCGGATGTATGTACACATGCTAGGTCCTGTTCTTCAGGAATAATTTTTTTAATTGTACTGTTGCGCACTGTACTGTATTACAGATTTTTTTTTAATCAAAAATGGTAATGAACTTGCCTCTCGAAAAATATATTAATCGCATTGTATACAGCATCCTGTATGTGTTGTAGTCTGGATTAATTACGTAATATATTTTTAAAAAAACTTATAATACGCCTATAAAATTTTATTTTCTTAGCAACTGAAAGAATCTTTCTTTGTAAGGACTTATTCGACAGTGACCTCTGTAATAGTTAACCGTGATTATAAATAAATCATCCAACTGTTATAAGTTCTCGTGAGACTCGCGAGCCGCCAAGTGCTAGTTTGAATACTGGTACATGCAAAGAACGCGAGAGGATTAGTTCTGAAACAGTAACACGGCTCGACTTATTTTACTGCGAGCTGTAGGCTTCCCGGTAGTAATTTTTTTCAGAACACAATAACAGCAAGGTTTAAGTTACAGTGACGGGAGAAAAAACTCAGGTGATAGTGTGTATAGTTCGCCAAGATGCTAACATGTATTTACGTGGTAGGGACCGACAAACATTATAGTAGAGGGTAGATACTCGGAACCAAAAGTATAATTTAATTAGCAGTCAGTACATGGGATTTATACGTCATAATGTACAACAGGACGTTTCCCAGCAGGCGAAATAACGTTTTGACAACATTTCACATAGCTCTACATACGGGTATTCGCCATCTCTATAGTGTAAAAGTTAATTTTACATCCGTAATAACTATATATTTAAATAACAGCAACTATAATCGGTGATAAAAGGAAATAAACTTATATGGTTTACTAGCCCCGAACCCAGGTCTAAGTCATCGCGAGCGTACATTATACTTTGTTCTCTTAATTCACCCGTGTATAGGCTTTAAGAAATTGAAAAATAACTCATTGGCAATATTAAAATATTACGGAAATGCGGTTTGGTGTTAAAAGTCGACAGTATTTGTACTGGCCGTCTGTGACACGCCTGACTTTCCCGTCAGCCTTATTCTAGTCACGTCGCAAACTAGCGGTATATTAATCAAGTGTTTAACTGGTTTAAGGAACAATGCTTAAAGCATTAGGTAAAGCGAGGCTGAAATTTACATTGCAGGCATCTGGCATTTTGCAAAACTTCCTATCACAGTAGGCACGGCAATAAAGACTTAATTTCGGATATAATAGGAAATGCATTATATACATAATCAGTTAAAAAGTGATATCTTTGGGAAATATTGGATATTATATATTTTTTCGATTACTGTTTATAAAAAATGTAAATAATACAGATAACATATAGTTAAAACTTTGTCTTAGTTAAATTTTGTTATTAGTCAATGAAAGTAGGTTTCAAATTTTTATTTTATTTCATTTACTAAATAAACAGTTCCGATTTTGGATAAATTACTTTCTTTTCAAAAATTACGATAGTACTTAAAACTAAGCTTCACTTACTTCCATAAAAATACGATTGCGAATTTTCACTAAACACTGTAACTACGGTGCTAAATTCGTAAAGCCTTCTATCATTACAAAAAAGTAGTTTTCACAAAATCTGTCTACTGAACGTACGCAACTGAAGAATTTTCGGAAGTGTATTTTTTATGTCTTTCCCCTCGCTTAAATATTTGTGTTTACTTGTTCAGTTAGTATTTCATTTATTTTTCTATGTACAAAAATTATTTCCTGTTATTACTTATGCTTTTTAACGTGTTTAAAACGTATTTCGTAATTGTAACTTTATAACTGAGTAATATAAATAAAACTGGTTAAGCTTTTGCTAAATTTTATATACAGCAAATCTTGTTTTGCAAGGAATCATATGGAAAAAAATGTTTAATTTGAAAATTCATCATTGATACGTATACCTCTGCGCTTTACAGAGAATTTCTATGAAAATGACTGTATTACTGATTTTACGTAAATAACAAACTGTCCCAGAAAACAAAGTTCGTGTTGAAAGTATTTGAGATACCTGTCAGTACCAAACGAACATAGCAGTTGTGATAAATGTAGCTGAAGCTTAGGATCGATTGCAGAGTCAAGTGAGGAAAATATCTAGATAAAGGTGAAACTAAGGATAACTTTAGTAAAATATAATAATTTGTTGTTTGCATTGCACAGTCAGGAAACTAAGATATATTAGTTGAGGTGAAGTGTTACCACAATATTACCGAGAAAAATAATTTCTCTTC
>PNEQ01074397.1:0-10994 GCA_003012365.1 Medauroidea extradentata
GTGTTGTGCTGCACCTATTCTTTTTTTATGAGAAACAGCTAAATGTATTCTAAAAAAAGAACACACAGTTAAAACTAGGCTTCTAACACTTTAAAAATGAAACATGCTAATTAGAATCATGTTTTTCGAGGTCCCTTAAAATGGCTAAAAACGGCTATTATTAAAACAGCTGTAACTGAAAAAATTCCACCCAGATTCGAAAAAAACACAACGTTGGAAGCATGCGTTAGTCTTTATTACAAACTTTTCACATTTAAAATTGTAGGGTCTCCTCTTTAAGTCCCATAAGAAAAATAGTAGTAGGAAAACATTGCTCGCCATACAGTTTGGCGCGCCGCGAATAAAGGCGATGCTGTTATCGTCGAGTGTGGAAAACTGAACCTTATCGCTTCACTGTCTCCGCGCATCAAACGGGCAAAATTACATCAGGTGTCTAACCCCAATACATACAAATGTAATTGTGTTAATTATGCTATTATTATTTTTTACTGTAGCCACAGGATGAAAATAAACTAATCGTACAGTTTAAATAAGTATATTCTTCATAAAGTATCGATAATACCGCACCTGAAGCCATTAACACATTTACAAGACTTAAAAACGATTATCATTGTTCGCAGCTCCCTGCCGTTAAGTGGAAAGGGAGCTAAATTAACCCCCTGCGCCTGACGACCCCGTATTTTAGTGTTTTAGTTTAACACAACTCGAATCAAATCGAAAATGTATTTTTGTTGACACTCTTCTTCATAAATGTAACGGGAATTAAATCAAAACTTAACAAAACTACACTAAACAAATTAATGCAACAATACGGAGGCAGCAATTGCTAGTAAGTTTCATATTTCATTTATGCTACATCATTGCTTTCAGCAAGAACATAATATGAGTATGAATAATGTGGTTGCATTTGACAACTAAATTTAATCTGCTAATGTAGAAAGAATCCAAAATTATGATCGGAGCATTTAGTTATTCCTAAAGTGAAATTATTCTATTCGTAAATTTTTAACTGGCATTCACCGGCTAATAAAATCATGTTCCCATTTTAGACTAATACACGGTGAAGATTAATACTTGTATTCGCTGTTATGGGATCCTTGTAAAGTATAGAAGGAAGCACCATACAAACAATATAATTTCTAGTTTTTTTTTATGGTCGACGTGGCTGCTACAATAATGCACAGTAAAATTTTTCTGTTGGTGAAATACGATATTAAAGTTTATAATTAGGAAATACGAGCATCAGGCAGCCCTGTGTTGTTGCGGGTGTGAAGATAGAATGGAGAGGGAAGAGGCTTGGCGGGCTACACGGGCGTCGCTATGCAATACCTCGCGTCTGCGACGCGCTTAGTGTTTGCGCATGCGCAGACTTTCGCTAGAAAAGATGCAAGGGGAAGTGGAGAGGCCGGCCGTACCCGAATCTAGGGTACGGAAACAACCGAAGCTGGCTTCATAGTGTAAGTACCTAGACACAAGTGACCTTCACGTTGGCAGCATAATTAATTAAAATGTCACAATATTGAGAATATTTACCTTTATTACATTCACCTTGATTCGTTGATAGTGATTTTGTTCAGAAAAAAATATAACTGTGACAAAAATGTTATAGTATCTCACCCAAATATTATCACTTCTGCAGCAGCGTCCTTTTGGGCACTCAAAAAATCTAAAGCTAATTACAATTTATATCAGCATTTGGGGACGTATCTTCTCATTCCCTGACATTTCAAACAAAAATACTGAATCATCCAGTGCCATTAAATTTTCATTTAGGTCGATTCAGCAAAGAAAATTAAATTTGTAAAACTGAAAAAATTACAGTGGCTGCTCAAGTTAAAGTAAAACAGGATGACACTGAAATATCACAGAATCCAGAAGTTCTGAGCAGTTAGCAAAGAAATTTAAAAAATACTCCCACAGATAAAGAAAAAAAAAAGTATGTCAACATAAGAAAAAAAACTTTCTCTCTGGTCACCACAGTGATCAGCGTATACAAGACACTGAAAATAAAGGGGACTTCTCTACTTGCCAATCACACATAAAAATAAACAAGTAATGATGAAACTAACATGGCGCTGAAGACGTCACACTACCCAACATTCTCAGTTCGGTACTTCAACTCACTTACGGGGATCCACGGGAATATGGGGATTTATGAGCGAAGACACAAAAACGAGAATGTCCTCTTGGGATCGCAAAATAACGAAGAGCGGATGAGTTCAACATTACTATATTCTATTTTATACCAATATACTGGGATTGAAGAGTAAAATATAACCCATCTGCTGTTTGTTACTTTGAAATACAGTTTTCACATACAGTAATACATTTTTACATTTACATCACAGTAAACATACATACGTTGACAACACAAACAACCTGACACTACACATACCCACATTCTATTTGGCATTATTACAATAACGTTTAGTAAAATAACTACAACATAAAATATTATTTGACCTCAACGACTTACTTTACAACAGTAATGACCATTCCAATCCTCTTCAGAAGCACTGTTCCGAAATTGGACATTGAACGTAGTATTGTTCAGTAAGGGCTACAGAATCCGAAGCTTACACGTCTTTACATAAAACTCAATATGATACCAGTTCAAACAACCAAACGCTTAATTATAATCAATAATTGACTAATTTCCGTGGAACTATTTCACATAGCAATACTACTGTTTCCAGCAATCTAGATAACTGGCGCAAGCGAATAAAGAAGCACTCCCACCAAACAAAACCGTTGTTGGAGACTGTTACCATTATCTTTCATTTTTTATTAGACTACATACACGAACATGTTCTCGACTAATCACAACACGCCAAAAAAATAATAAATTTGTCACTACAAAGTTACCATTGACACATATTACCACTTTTAAGAATAATAAAAGCAAATTAAGTATTACTTACACAATTACAAACAACACACATTAAGACACTTGTTCTTTAGTGGTGCCAACCAAACTGGAAAGTACAATATAAATTATCTATCAATGTGGTGCTGCAACTCGTTGCACATAGGGGGCCGCAGTGGCAGAGAGGTCAGACCTCTCGTCTCCCACCACGACGATCCGAGTTCGATTCCCGGCGGAGTCTGTCCCCGGATTTTTGCATGTGGGAATCGTGCCAAACAATGCTGCTGGTCAGTGGATTTTCTCACGGATCTCCCGTTTTCTCTGTCCATTCATTCTGGCGCTGCACCATACTCACCTCACATCACCCTTGACCAGCGCTAAAGTCCTCGATGTTAAGCGCTGACCAAAATCTCTCACTCACTCGTTGCACACACGTGGCGAGGCAGCAATCGAAAACACTGTAAATGTGAGAACTGCTTTGTGAAAACGTTTTATGCAAATAAGTGAAATGTTGATTAGAAATTAAGTGCTGGGTTGTTTTAACGCTATCATATTAGATTTTATGTTGAGGTGTGATAATTTTGAATTGTATGAATGAATAAATATATGTGCAATGTCCGATATTGGAATACATGAAATGCATCTGGAAAAAACTTTATTACAGTGTGTGCTGCTTTTTCTTAGTGAATGTTATGCATATACTGCCAAAGTGAAGGTGCTTTCAAGTAGAAGGCTATCACTTGAATTGTGAGGTCGACATAAACATGCAATGATACATTTACGTAAGTTACACTAAAAAATATCCATAACCTATTTCTTTCAGAATAAAACAAAGGTGCTCTGTTTTACTATTGTATATCGTTTTGTGTGTCGCAAACACGCACAATAGTTCTATTTTTTAAATAATTTGTCTGCATTGATTGGTGAAATATATATGAATACTTTAATTTCCAATATGATAGCACTTGCAAGTTTATTATTTCAAACTGGTGTCATAGTAAAAAGAGAAAGGGTGGATTTAATTTTACAATTCAATACCAGTAAACCAGAGGCGTAGTGCACCTTTAAATTGGAAAGGTGCACATTACTTAACGTATTATCAAAATGCATAATGCACCCTGTGTTAAATTTGTGTGTTCTTTTTTTAGGTAGCACATATTATATTCTGATTACGAGCCCACACAAAGATCAGTGTTTATGTACGTCAAAGTCGCAATCACAAAGTTTCGTTTCATAAATAAAAACATATTTAATTATTCTGAACTTGGAGGGGCACGTGTACTCCTGTGCCCCCTCCCCACCAAAAGGCTAAGCCTATGAAGTAAGCAGGTAATAGTGAAATAGAACATCTCCTTTCGTTTTTACCTTGCGATACCAAAAAATTATAAAATATAGTAGCCTAAATGAGTTGTCAAGCAGAGTACACTTTAATATGTATTAGGCTATTTAAAAACAATATCATTAATTTAAAAAAAAGTGGATAGATTTTATATTACTACTCGATACCACTATTTGGTGTCAGGTGTTAAAATTAAACCCAGCCACTCGTTTACTTTACAATACCACGATAAATTACGCAGACCTATTACACCTTTTCTAACTGTCCTCACCTGAAAATCTCGACATTCACATGTTTTGCTGTTAGTGCATAGAGTGAGTGAGTGAGATTTTGGTCAGCGCTCAATATCGATAACCTTAGCATTGGTGCCGGAACGAAGAGGCAAGTGAAACAGGGAAATCCCTAAGTAAACCCACTGACCAACGGCATCGTCCGACACGATTCCCACATAATATAAAAATCCACGGACCAACCCCTGTGCCGGTGAGAAAACTAATTAATGAAATGCAAGCAACATAATATACACCCAAGTGTTTAGAATCCCTGAAATTCCTGCTCAAAACAGCCGCAAATAACAGCAACAAAGTGGCAAAATAAACAAACTAACAGGACAGTAAAACATACAAATAAAAGTGAAAAAAAAAAAACAATAAATACTTGTGGGAAACAAGCCCATAAGCACACAGCACAAAATAATAAAACAAATGTAAGGTGACTTAAAATAGAAATTAACCTTACTACGATATCTTGAAAATAGTTGAAATATCCAGAATAATAATTATAAATAATAAGACTTTGATTTGTGGTTTGTTAAATTATGAAATCATTTTTTTATTTATTATTTAAATGTTTTCTTTTCAAATATATAAAAAACACTATAGGTATGACATCATTGAAATAGGTTACCCAATAGGCATGTAGGCCTATAGAATATATTAAATTATTATATTAATTTATGTGCAAACAAGACAATTAATAAAAGGGGTACCCCACACAAGATTTACTTACGGAAGATAAAATACAAAATTTTTAATCGTAAATAAAAAGTTATATTATTTTAAAATTTAAATACCACATGAAAGCAAGTACAGTAATTATTATAAAACACAATTATATATCAGGATTATGACGTGTCTCTTTAATAGGAAATAAATAATATTATAGTAACTTAAATCATCATAAAAAAAGGTTAATAAGATAGGCCTATAAGATCCCGATGGCACTTAGCTGTCCTGGCGTCAAACATAGCGGTGGTGAGTGAAACAGGTATCAGAAATGCAAACACACAGTTCCCTCATGCTGGAGAATGGAGATACGTGCATGCATTCTCAGCTGCGACAAAACTCCAATCCACTAGCTCAAACACCGGGACGAGGCACAGTCACGAAACAAGCCAGAGACGAAAAACACCCAAAAAGAAGTAAGGCCCAACATTTGAACCCTCTAAATAAAAAGGAATGTGAAATTAATAAAACATTGAAACATAACAAATAAAGAAACTCTGTGATGACAGGTAATCACCAGAGGGTGACGAAAGAAGAAGCAAAACGTAGCACTACATTTTAAAACAAAGAAGCTACGTGCGAAGTTGTAGAAACACATAAAACAACAATTCCTGTACACTACTACAAGGTGAAACTAGGCAAAGACATGTAAAACAAAATAAACTGTTAGGGCATTTAGTCTCTATGTGTGTTGGAAAGACACGAACACCGCTGCAACACATCATGTCATGTTCACTTCTGATAAACGAGTGTCCAGAAAAGTAGAGAAGAGGTAACAGGATGCAAACAACTGCGCAGCGTAGTAAGTTTAAAATATCCCGCTAGATGGCAGGGGCAGCCAGAATAGCATACAAACTTTGATGCCATGAGACTTACGCGCAGACAGAGTTACACAGAATGGACGAAGCACGTGATAATGATGCAGTAAATATACGCTGAAACTACAGATTCCCGCATTGCAGAAAGAAATAGCCAAAATGAAGAAACAAAAGCTTCGGCTAAGGAATGCAAAGCGTAGCCGAGCACATCCGGCTAAATAGAACACGTTACTGCAGCTCAAATCTACTTTACTTTTTAAACGAATGTGTTAAGGAAAGAAATTGACTGTAACAAAAAATGAACTATACCGAAATATCCACCATAAATAAAATTTTAAAGAATCCTACACCAAATTACAGATATTACAATGTAAACACGATAATATCAATAGTAAAAAAAATAAGTAAATTAGTCTAAACTTACGAAAATATAAACAAAACATTTTAAAATTTATTTTATTTAGGTTGTGACGTCTATAATATGGCACTCCCCGCTGGGAATCGAATCCGGATCGCCTTGGCGGGAGGCAAGTGGTCTGACCATTTAGCCACCACGGAATTGTTAGTGTTTAGGGATAAGATTTAGGGGATGAGATAAAATGTGTGGCATCATTGACTCCACAACTGTCATAAACTATTTGCTTACATCAGCAGTATCAGATTGTAAAATAATCTCGGAAAACCATCATGTTGATGTGATTGTAAATACATATAAACAAACTCTAGTTTGTAGTCCTACACCATATACTGAGCTGCGACTTGGTCAACTTGCAACGCAACGTTACACGCTGCACAGTTGTAGCAGGAGAACAAGGCCTCGAAATCAAATGGGTATTTCATAGGACTGTTTATCTCATAATTTAAAAATATTCATTTTAATTTGACAACTCCTTAGCAGATGTTAAGGTTTTATTAAAGCTCATAGTTTTCATTTGTCTATCATATTTCTCAGCTTTAGAACAGTGCATTCGGTTTTAAGAATATAGTTCATTCTATAGACAATGGTTTTATGAAATAACTCATGGTTAAGAAAAATAAATTTATTGAAGTACTCCTAAAACTAAATAGAGCTATGTGAACCAACCAAAAATGGTAACAAATATAGGCAAATTTATTTATTTACTCATCTCATTCCATTGATCCCAATAAGGGCCAGTTTCACCACGCAAGATTAACTTTGTAGAAAATTGCGATTACATTATCGAGATTACAAGTTAATCTTCCATTTTAATCTCCATAAAGTAGCTTGTGTTTCACCACGAATTATCTTCCTCCAAGAAAATCGAGATAATATTATCGCGATTTTCTGAACACGGGTGTCTGTCGAGTTGCCTTAAACGTACGAAAACACCCGAACAGCTGTCGGAGATTCCCGAATAAGTATGTTTTATGCTGTTGTGGCTGAACGGACCAAGGCCAGCAGAGGCCATCACTGATGTTTTGTTTTTTGTATGATGTTATCGTGTTGCGATCGTCGACGTGAAATACAAGTAATTTTTTAAATCTGTAATAAAGGTCAAATCTTTTGTAGCAAATAAAATTGAAATTATACCCTAACAGAAAATTTTAGTGTTTAAAATAGGTAGGCAGATGATGTTACGCAACAGCAAAAATCGGCAGTGTCGCAGAAGTTATTTAGGTTAATTTGCAATTGAAATGTGTGAGAGTTTGTACATTATATCTTATGTAATTCGTTGATGTAACAGCCCTTTATTAAAATTACCTTATAACCATCAACTCAAAATACATCATATATTTTTTTTATTCGTGGAAGGAATGATTATTTTTAAGAACACATTACTGACTTCAGATTACATTTCCGTGTGTCAAAACAATCCACCCACACATAAACTTTCAGAAAGGATGTCGAAATATTTGACAATGAAAAAATATTCCATGTGTTAAGAATTACATGAATACAATAATAAAATAAATACAATTTTAATACATATCAACTTGCATATTGACCTCCTAGACGATCGTCAACCCACTCAAAACATCTGTGGGCAAATTATTTTGACACGAAAACATAATCTGAAGTCAGCATCGTTATGTTCTTCAAAATAATACACCTTTCACAGATTCTACATGGCCGATGTCACTATCAAATGTTAAGTAGTACACCCTTTGAGCCATTGTTTTAATACACTTTTTGAATTGCGAATTGTCAGACTTCTCACAATTGTGTGTTTACAAACAACGTATGATATGAGTTAATCTCGATAATGTGATTTAAGCGGCCGAAAATGGCGGATTAACTATTTAATCTCGATAACCCGAGAAAATCGCGATTAAGTGTGTGGTGAAACTTAAATGACAGAAAATCGAGATATTTAACTACTTAATCTCGATAATATTCTTTAATCTTGCATGGTGAAACCGGCCCTAAGGAGTCAATAAACTCTAGGATATGGAATTTGTCAATAACTACATATAAATGAGTAACAAGCAACAATAATTACATACAAACAAATTAACAAAATCATTTACAAGAGATATACATACTTCAAAAGGTACATAATAAAAATAATTAAAATTTTGTTTAAATATAAAAATTGATACCAACACAGAATTCCATAAATATGATAAATTATTAGACTTCACAAATTAAAATATGGAGTATCAAGACTATAAAGCATAGGCTAAAGTAGATTCAAACTAACTTAAATGCATTATTTTCATAAGCGAGTCAAAAATTCATTAATTTCAGTACAATTATAAAAGCACTGTTTACCAATTAGTCTGTACATGGATATAGAAAATTTTTGGATATCAGCTTCATCAACAAGATGTTTAGGTAGCTTATTATACAATTGGAATCCAGAGTAGTATAAACCTTTTTCATATATAGAGGTAGCGTGTGGAATATTTCGTAATTTATTAGCATTCCTAGTAAGACGCAAATGTACATCCTTATTAGTATTATATGACTGCAAATTAAGTTTAACAAGTTTAACGGTTTCAATAAAATTTGCACTGTATAACGCAGGTATATTATGCATTTTGAATAGTTTTCTACAAGAAGCAAATCTACTTTCTTTTGCTATAGTTCATATATATTACATATATTCTTCCTTTGTGTAAGGAGAGTCTTTATCAAGTAGTTTCCGGGGCAGGAACATAGGAGTACAATAAGTAGGCTACACCAGAGAAATTCCAACATGGCTCAAGGCTCTCGCATGACATCACAGTAACACTTTCAGAGCTGCTAATAACCAACCTTCAACTCACTACTAACACTTGCTTTCCTAAATTTAACAAACCTAACAAATTATCACTTTGAAATAGATGACATCCCAGTGGCATGTTTATACTATCCTCTCACCCCATAAACCCTTCCTAAACATTCCAAACGACTGCATCTTCACTAACTCCTCCCTCAGTAAATCCCACTCCTTCACTGGCCTACTACACATAAGACTGCCTGCACTGTTCCCCTTAGCTCCTCGCCCACTGAATCTTCTCACTATATTCTATCTACCGCTATAATCTGCCTTAGTTAAAAGGCAGCCCAATTTATCCCATCCTCCTAAAATGTACACAAAAAGATCTGATGGATGCAATAACTCTTAATAGACCTATTCTACTGTATTATAGTTGGATATGCTTATTGCTATTTATGATTAGTCAGACTGAATTACAGCTGGCCAACTCTTGTGTTCAATACTGCTTATGTCCATTATCTTGAATCACTGACTGAAGTTGACATTTCAAAGAGCCATCACAGTTACAAGTCACAAACACAGGGGTACTGTTCTAATCAGTGTAATCAATTAGAAATATAAAGATTGATGCACATATTTGAAATACAAGACGTTAAAAATGAATACTTACGGCTGTTTATGGAGATCAAAGTTTCAACTAACGAAAACCTCAGCTCAGACGCAAACAGAAGCGTCCATTTTTCCGAACCCTCATAGATTATTATCCACAAAACAAACTTCACTTCTACAATATTTTGCACCTGAGTAAAGCCCACGGTCGTAAAAGAACAGGTCTGGACACTCGCCTATCTAACAATGTATTTTGCTTGACCCCCTTGTTGTTTGTATGTAGTTCGTCAAGTTACCGAGAATGCCGTACTTTTTGGCGCTGTTTTCCGGGCGGTCGGACTCAAACTCCGTCAACTTTTTTCCATTGTTAAATTTATAAAGTAAATAAAGATTGCTAGAGCCTTTTCTTAAATTTGTGAGCGAAGAAAGCAATTCATAAATTGATAAAAAAATACGTTTTGATAAATTGTTTATCTTAGCGGAAAGGAAGTGGGCGGAGTTTAGTCCGACCGCCGTAACATCAGCGCCAATAAAACACAATATTGTCGGTAACTTGGCGAACTACAGCCAAACAACAAGGGGGTCAAGTTTCCAGGCGAGTGTCCAGACCTGTTCTTCTACGACCGTGGTAAAGCCCCAAAATAAGTGGCTTTCGCGCGGTTGGTTTACCTCCCATATTGATAATTTTCTAAAACAATAAAATGGCTTCAAAATAGTTAATTTAAAAAAGTTGTGAAATCGTAGGGTTAACTTCCCATAATAGTGCCAATATTCAGTCTCTACCAAAGATAAAAATTATATTTGTAATTGGAAATGTAATTTTCAAATTATTGCTATTTTGATCTTCGATATTAGCTCTCAGGTGCGTAGGTCCGGATATTTTTCGGACCTGGATCCGAAACCACAACCAACAACGGAGCTGGTTCTTCGTACCGGTTCCGCCGGACCCATTGGGTCAGGCCGTCTAGCTGCGCGATGGACGGTACATGGTACTGCAGATTATTCTTTTCCAGAATGACCTTTAAGTGGCCTGGAAGATTATTAATAAGTTTACTTGCTATAGCATATGGGCTGGTTTCATACTTCTTAGTTCTGTGGGAGACTGAGTGTATAGCTGTTTTTTGTCGGGTATTATGTGAATGTATATCTTGGTTAGTAATGAAGGATATGTTGTTTAGACCAAAAATAATTGAA